>JAHKBH010003684.1:2500-18442 GCA_019049505.1 Pachyrhynchus sulphureomaculatus
TTGTGCATTTTTCTGCGGTCTCCCTTTTTTAAAATATAGATACTATATATACTCTGGTATTTTTTCTCCATTTATCGCTCTGTGGAACATGTTTCTCAGCATTCGATGTAATTTATTAGACCCGTACTGAATCATTTCATTTACCACGCCCCCAGGCCCTGCAGATTATTTTTGAGTGAGTGTTTTATTGTCTTCTTTACTTCTTCATAGCTTAGTTTTATCTCTTTTTTTTTCCTTATTCTGTTCTTCAGGGTTCTCTTCCTGGAATTCTTGTCTGACTTCTGTTAGCAGCTTCTTATAATACTCTTCCTACTCGCTTTCTGGGATTGTACTCTATATACGTCTTCTCTCTATTGTTAGTCCTTAATGCTTTAATTATTCTCCATGACTCTGTACTTCTAGTTCCTCCTATATACTGTTCTACATGTTCGCACAATTTTTCCCATCTCTCGTTCTTTTCTTTGTTTATCATCCTCCTCGTTTCTCTGCATTTTTCTCTTTATATTTCTGTAGATCTTCTTCTGATTTTGTATTCAGCCATTTTTCATATAGTCTTTTTTTCTCCTTTATAGATGCTTTGGTTTTTTCACAGATTCTAATTTTATGTTTCTTATTCTTATTGTCTTCTTTACCTAATGCTTCTAGGGCCACCTGTTTAATGCATTCTTTTATATGGTCATACATCTATTGGAGGTTGTCGTAATTAAATTCATTTAATTTTTGATCTAATCGTCGTCTGTATAGGTCTCTTATCGTTTCGTCTTGCAGTAAGTGTATTTTGTATTTTATTTCTTTGTCTGCTTTTTCTGTTATCTCATTAGTATTTCTGTTTTCTTTATCTATTGTTCCTTTTTGCTTTATTGTCTTGTACCACGGTACTTTTATATTTGCAATTAATAGTCTATGGTCTGTTCCACATTCTGCCCCTCTCTTTACTCTTACGTCTTTTATTTTGATAGTGGTATCGTTTTTAATTATAATGTAGTCTATTATTGATTTTAAGTTTCGTGTTTCTTGCATCCAAGTGTATTTGTGGATGTCTTTGTGTTTGTAGAATCCGTTTGTTATTTTGAGGCCGTTTAGTTCACACAGCTCTATTAGTCTCTCTCCGTTGTCGTTAGTAATGTCTTCTCCGATTGGTCCTACGGTATTGTCCTTTGTTTTCCTTCCTGTTCTCCCATTCAGATCTCCCATTATTATTAATTCTTAGTTTTTCTTTACTTTTTGTATTTCTATTTCTAGTGTTTCCATGAAGTTATCTTTTATTTCATAGTGCTGTCTTCTGTTGGGCCGTATACTCCTAATATTACCATGTCTTTTCCTAGCATTATTATATTTAGTTTTATGATTCTTTCATTGATGGGTTATAAATACTCTTAACGTAATCATGACATCATAAATAACAAATTTTTTATTTCGCAAATGCCCAATAACTTTTAGTCTGACTTTTTTTAAACGATGATCTGAACCCCCAGGAAGAATTATACAAGAGATCTAAGAACAACGCGACTCCTGGAATTTATTATAAATAATCTTATCGCAAGGAACACATCTTAAGACCTTAGGCCACTGGAGGCATGAAAATGGACCAACATTTTTTTTTTAAACATTTTTTTCTGGATTAAAAAAAAATTTTTATTCAAAAAATGTTGTTACATATGTATGAAGGTACAAAAAATATTTTTTTTGGTATAATATATCTTACAAACTGGCGACACAGTGCAGGATTCCGGGTCTTGCAGCATATCTTAAGTAAATTCAATCCTGCAACAAAAAAGAAAATTCTGCTTAATCTACAGGTAAATAGCTAGAGAAGTACGTAGGACATTTTTTAAAATATCTATTTTTCAAAAAGTGGCAAGCTTTTGAAAAGAAATCTTGATTTTCGCAGAAAAAATTGACAGAAATTTGTTAATAACTTTTGCAGTTTTTATTATTTCGTAAAAATCTTGTATACTTCTCTTCAGAATCTAATACGGAAGCTACAGTTAAAATTTGAAGTCAGTCGGATAAAAATTGTTTGAGTTATACTGCAAGCCGATTTAAAAAAACATAGTTGTGAGATAAACGCGCTTAAAATTTCAACTACTGATTTTTAAAAATTGAAAATTGCTATTAATAAAATTTTTTTATTATTCCGCGATTCCAGCACCATATAAGTGGCCTTCTAAATTGATATTTTCTTCTCTTCTCGTGGATTTGGAGGAATTTGTCGGATGATTTTAATTTTTTCGCAGATGTGCTGACTCTCTTTGACTCCGTCTCCGCATCATGTCTATTCAGCGGCCGACTCTTTGAAATGTTGCTCCTTCTTGCGAACCACGTATCTTCATTTGTGCTCGGATTTCTTTATTAGTTATTCTTTGTAATCTCGATTTCCTTGCTGCTCTTCTTAAGAAATCCATCTCGGTGGCGTTTAATCTTCTTTCATCGTTGCATTCATTTGCCAAACTTCACTTCCATATGTAATGATACTTTTTGATATTGTTTGTTTTTTTTTATGGGTCTAGCACACGTGCTGCAGGGCAGTCCCTAAAGCGCTCCAGGAGCGCATGTGTGCGGAAAAAAAAAAAAAGCTATTCACGTTGTTCTTGAATCGCTGTGGGGATGATGTTCTTGACGAGTGACGATGCTAGGGGAACGGAGTGCCCCGACATGACTGTCAGGTTCAACAACATTAACTTTTTTTTTTTAGAAAAAACTGCCGCCTGAGTTTTTGTAGCGTTAAATTCACTTGGTTACTGTCACCCCAAGATAGAATTTCTTCCAGGTCTTTGTTAAGTTGAACGACCTCCTGCTGTCTGCGGATATTCGCCTGTGTAGCCGATGTCCGAGCGTTCAAAGTGAATGAAAAGATAAGCGTACTGTCATCTGCAAAGCTGTAGATTGGATTCCTGGTCTTTTCCAGCAGATCGTTAATGTAAATAAGAAAGAGAGCCTTGGGGCACACCGCCACTCGTTAAGAACGCTCTCTGAGGAAACATGAAAGCCACAAACAGAACTTTTCAGACATACCATAAGAGCGTAGCTTAGCCAACAATCTGTCGTGCCAAACACGGTCGAATGCCTTAAATATGTCAAGTGGAACCGCTCGAGATTCTCCAAAGTGTTCACTTGCGTTGTTCCAAACATGTGTTACGTAAGTCAGAAGATCTCCTGTTGATCTATACTTACGAAAGCCATATTGGTGATCGCTAATAATGTTGAAACCTTCAAGATATTTTAGCAAATGCGTTTTCCATGACTTTCGATATTATTGAAAGCAGTGCGACTGGTCGGTAGTTATTTGGCAAGGTCTTCTTGCCTTTTTTTAGGTATCGGCTGAACTGTGGCACATTTCCAGCAGGAAGGAAATATTCCCTTTCTGTAGGAGAGGTTGAAAAGTCTAGACAAAACTGGTGTTAGTTCCCTCGCACAGCTTTTGGGAACTATGGCAGGTATTCCGTCAGCGCCAGAAGCTGTTTTGGTGTCTAGCTTCATTAAAATACGCTTTATGATACGTGTCTGAAGACAACATCGGGCATCCTTGACTGCAACCTGGGAATAGTGGGTGGTATATTTCCTTGGAAATCGACAGTAGAATGTGAAGCAAAGAGTTCAGCCAACAAGTGCGCTTTCTCAACAGGTGTTGCAATAGAATTATCTGGCCGTATTAGTGGTGGTATGGTGGATTTGGTGAAATTTTGACTAACTGCCTTAGCGACTGCCGAAAAGGACCTGGAATAGTTGGGACAAGCGAGAAGTTTATTTCTAATTCGTTGAGTGTGGGTTGTCGGATCGAACGCAAACGTCTATTCAAGGGAAAGTTTGAAAATATTCCATGAGATCTTCCCATTTAGCAGATTTGTAGTGCCAAATCTTGCGCGGTTTAGGAGCCTCTGTTTGGTAGGATACTCGATGTTGAAAGCAGTTTTATGGTCGGAAGAACCTAACGGCCGATTTACGGTCTTTCTTTACTCCAGAGGACTGAGTTGAGCATACTTGTCGCCGCTCTCCCTTTATTTGTACGATCTTTGATTGTTTCGGTGCTCTTTCCGATATGGTGCATCTTTACTCCTAAGTAATCATATATGCCTCATAAGCCTCTATTATGCTATCATCGTCCAATACAAGGTCTTCGTTAGTTTCCTTCAATGCACATATATTTTGTGTTTTGTATGTTTATTTCCAAACCCCACTTCTCATATTGTTTTTTGTCTTTCTGGTCTTGGGCTACGTATTTTTAAAAATTTGTTTTCAGTATAAAATGATTTCTATTATATTTTTGAGATGACTTAAGCATCGATTTTCAAAAAATTACACTGGCCTTAAATAACATATTTTTTATTTCGCAAATGCACAATAACTTTTAGTCGGACTTTTTTTTGAAATGATAGTCTGAGTTCTCAAAAAGAGTTATATAAGACTCTTTAGACTTCTTTTTGTGGGGCTACATTCAAAATCGTGTTTATGTGAATCCCCCTGCAACACCAATAGGAATATATATGGATGAATATGGAAAATAGGATACGGATACGTGCAGGACAATAACGCCCTTTATGCCTAATTGAAGGAAAATATAGTAAAACGACTAAACATGTGTATTCAAGTAGACGGGCATATTTTTGAACATTTATTACGTCATAATAATTAATCATTAGATAAGTTAAACTATATTAAAATTATTATTAACTATTTCTTTATGTTTTCACAATAGAGTAAGTGTATTAAAAACAAGGGTAAAAATTAAAAAATTCAGAATAAATCGAAAACTATTAGAAATAGGTATATGACATACTTAATAAAAGTTGGGGGGTTTTGTAAAATCTACCAAAAAAAATAATAATATACATGGTGAGACATTTCAAAAATTTGAGATTTTTCAATTTAAAATGGTCGAAATACATAAATTTATTTTGAACCCCCTGTAGCATCTAACTCAAATTTCTTGACATACATCTTTTTTTTCATCTCTATAGAACGCTCGTACTAATTATGAGTAATCCACCTTCAGAAACAATGGCGCTACTGGCAATTTTTACAAAATTGAAAACTAGTATTTTTTTCAAAAAAATAAAATGTTAAAAACTACTTGGTTTAGGTATATATTATTATTAATAAAAAAGTTTTGCGCAGAATTTAAAAATAAATCAGAAAATAGGATGTTTCATTTAAACATATACCAGGTGTACAAGTATGAAATGCGGATTTTTTTTCTAAAAAAAACATGTTAAATTCGGAAGAATGATAAAAAGTGCTTTATTCAAAGTATGCTTCATCGCTTATTATACATTTTTCCCATCTTTCGGGCAATTTGTGAATATCACGCCAGTAAAAATCTTCCCCTTTTGCTGCGAACCATTCATCGAGCCATTTTTTCACATCTTCGTACGAACCAAAGCGCTACTCAGCAAGTGCGTGACCCATCGATGCAAACAAGTGATAATCGGAAGGAGCCAAGTCTGGTGAGTAAGCCGCATGGGGTAAAACTTCCCAGCTGAATGCTTCCAACGTGTCGCTAACTGGTTTTGCCGTATGTGATGGAGCACTGTCATGAAGAAAAATGACTTTGTTGCCTCTTTCGGTATTCTGGCCTTTTTTCAAGCAGCGAACGGTTCAAATCGGTCAATTGTTGTTGGTAACGTTTAGTATTACCCGTTTTCCCAGGTTTTAACAGCTCATAATAGACCACGCCCCTCTGGTCCCACCAAACACAGAGCATTGTCTTTCTGCCAAAGCGATTCGGTCTTGCGGTCGATGTGGATGGTGCGCCTGAGTCTATCCATGATTTTTTTGCGCTTGGGATTCTCAAAATAAATTCACTTTTCATCCCCTGTAACTATACGATGCAAAAACGACTTCCTTTTGTACCGAGCCACAGTGTCTCGACTAGTACAAGCTAGCGGGACAATATTATTTCTTCAGTTATTTCAATTGTTTATGTATATTCCAGGTATCTTAAGCTATTTTAAGAAAAAAAAAGTTGAAAAATGTGTAGTACCCACATTTATTAATTTACAAAATATTATTTCTTTAAAATAAATTAGTACAATAACAGTATCTATATATCAATTATTTACAATAACAAGGTGTATAAGTAAAAAAAAATATAATATTACTAAGGCATGAATTATAAGTAACTACAACACGCAATAAAATAAGAATAATAATTACAATAAAAAAATACTTAAACCTACTAATCACCATCAGATGAGTCGTCATCACCGCTCTCTCATTCAGTAGAATATTCAGAGAGTAAATAATCCTCCACATTTAATTCGTGATGATGACTTACTGATGGTGTTTCGGATGGCAATGAAGGTGGGATAATCAACTGCAGAACCTCCGATGGCAAAGAAGTAAATTTTCCCTTTCGCGGTAATTCTCTATACGAGTTGATAACAGGATCAGACGTAATTAAAAGCATTCTCAAAAGATCTGTATTTGTGGCAATACGTGACCGCTTCCTGGTGTGCCGTTCACGAATCTACGACAGTCTTTATTTCTTGCCTCCTGGGCTTCTTCGGAGAGTTGTTCAATGGGAAGAAGAAAAGACTTTATAACTTCCGCGCTGTGTACAAGAATTTTATGCACAGTAACGGGCATGGAATATCACGAATACAGATCAAGGTATAATTTTCTAGTATCGACACAAAACTTTTCGAATTCTACATAATTTATGTCATATCCCGATGACAAAGTTCTTAAAATTACATGAAATCTACGAATAAGGTTTACGTCTAATCCTGTAATTTCGCTGCTCAATTCAGCTTTGGAAAAAATCTACGTGCTGTGTTTCCATCGTTTGTGTTACCATACCCAGGTTTTTTTTAAACACTTTTTGTATCTCTTGTGAGCGTTGCTTCACAATAGCTTTTTGTCGTTATCTCCCCTGACTTGTCACTTTTTTTTTTTATTTCTAAACGATAGCTGATGTGAAGCAAACATTCAAACGTGCGGATCCATACATGTAAAGTAGATAAACCAAATGCAAGCCGTTCTTCGTTGCTGGGATATTTCTTTGACTCCTCGTTCATAGTAGACGGGGTGGCACCGCAAAATATAACACTTTTGTGTTGAACTTGTGTCTGTTAAGGCATTGCACACTTTGCTATCAGTCATTGTCAATCGTGTTTATCAGAGATTTGAGATCCAGCAACGTTACATAATGTTGGAAGAAGCTGACTTACTTCATCTAAAATTTTAGAAGTTTCTTCTTTCGTAAACTCTTTTGTCTCTTTGGCAAAAAATAAACTTAATAGGACGGCAATATAAAGTAGAGGAAGGTCTTGGATTTTGCCAGATCACAGTTTCGCCATCAAGCAGTCTCAAAGGGACAAATGAGTATACGAACAAAAATTTCTGCTTATACGTGCTATGCCCCGAACTCCCATCACAGCCCCATTTGCTTACCAACGTATAATATGAACGAGGTAACACACTTCTAATGACTTCCGTCTGAGCTTTAACTAATCGTTCAGCCGTTTTATCCAAAATCGCGTGAAGTTTAATTTCAGCTCGAAATTCAGTCACAGAAATATATTCGTCAGAAGGACAACAAGAAGCTTTGGACTTACCTAAACTATAAAACGATGGATACACTTGATGTCCCGCTTTCATTGACCATTTTCTTTGTTTGTTTATATGAGTGAGAGGTCGATTTCGAGTTCACATAATAAGCTAAAGCTTCGTCTGGTGTTAACTGTCGACTTTGTTCAGAACACTTATTCTTTTCTCTAGTTTCACTGACCGCGACGTTATGGATCTATTTAGCAACACTTCGTGTCCTTCTTTTCGAGTAGCTAACTCAGCTGCTGTAATAAGCTCTCCGTCTCTTCGTTTTCGTTGATGAGTCTTCAAATGATTTTCTGGGTCGCCCTAACGGAAAGAGCCGCTGATGATGTTGAAGTGCACGGCTGGTTAACACACATCTTTATTTCGATTCTGGATCCCTCTAACCAATCTTTATGTTTGATTAGAAACATTTCTTTGTTAAACTTTAAAGAAGTCCACTTTTGATTGAATTTTGCTGAAAGGCTTGATATTTTCATTTTGAGTCGTTTTAGAGAATCGTCAGAAACATCAGACATATTGACTTTTTCACTTATATATAATAAAAAAATGCCACTGTTTCGTTCAGTTTTGTCATGTTTTAGCCATTCTTCAAAAAAACTCCATTTTCGTCATAGTTACGACTCGTTCTGAAAAAAAAATAAAATAATTTTACTTTCGGGGCCTTTTCGGGGTCTATAATATATATGAATCTGTGCCTGAATGTTGTAGGTATTACATATAGAAAAATCTAGGTGGATATATGTGGATAAAAAAAAAAGTTTCTACTTTTAAAGTTTACAATTAATGTAAAATTTGCTGGATTTATCTATACATTTACAAATTTATATTACACCAAAAGTATACATATTTTTATAAAAAATATAAGTTATAATAGAGTACATACCTTCAACAGAATATTCCATCCCAAAAAACTCGTTTCACTTTGCTACCAATTTTAAAATATGTTATCACAAGTGTGCATAAAATGCAACTGATTTGCAAATGAAAATGACCTCTCTTATAAGGGTTACTTTGACCCCCTGAAAAAATACCTTTATGAGGTGATAAACAAATTAATTCTTGGAATTCGTTAAATGGGGGGGGGTTGTTTACAAGTCGTTATCAGTGGTTCCTGGAAATTCCGCCATGAATATTGTCCCGCTAGCATGTTCTTGCCGAATCACTGTGCGAGCGAGCAAAATGTACCACGTGTTTTTGCGCTTTCCATTTGCCTGTCGTTCAATTCATGTGGTACCCATCTACCGGTCTTCTGAATCTTTCTCATCTCTCGTGGCCGATTGGAAACAGCTTGTTGACTAACGCCCAGTTGCTCGGCGAGTTGTTTTTGTGTTTGCGAATCATCTTCGTCCAAACAATGCTTGCAATTCCACATCTTCGTATTTTTTGGCGGTTTTCCACGTTCCTTGTCTGCAACTCGAAGTCACCATTTTTTTAAACGCCGAAACCATCGTTCACACGTATCTTGCGATGGAGCATGTTCACCATAAGCTTCTCGAAGTAATCGTTATGATTCAAACAGCAATTTTCTTCAAATGAAAACAAAAAAATTAATGCTGTCCGCGAATGCTTTGTTCGGTATAAATTTCGATATATTGAACACAACACTATGCACACACTTTTCCAATTTATTACTCATAGGCGTCTGACACTTGTTGATGACACAACAAAATGGCGCAATGTCAAATCTTTATAGCACAAACTACATTGGTGCACCATCTGTTGTCTGAAATCCGCATTTCATACTTGTACACCTGGTATTATATCGGCCACACTTTTTTGAAGTACCCTGTATACTCAAAAATAATTTTAAACTGTGCACCTTAACATTCCCTAAAACTATTGTATTTAACATTTTTTCGTCATTCCCGAAACAAATGAGATAATGAACTTTACTCTATCGTTGACTCACCCTGTACAAGAGATCTAAGATCGACTCAACTTTTGGAATTTGTTATAAATAATCTTATTGCAAGGAACTCCACATCTTAAATATCAAATTTTTTTTTTTATTTCGCAAATGCCCAATAACTTTTGGTCGGGCTTTTTTTAAAACGAGAGTCTGAAGCCCCAGAAAGAATTATACAAGGATCTAAGAACGACGCGCCTCCTGGAATTTGTTATAAATAACCTTGTGTCTCCCTTATATGATCAGGGTTTGTCTGCGCGATAAGGCTGCACTATAAAGACTTCTTTCTTCTAACAGGTCAAGCGGAGGCTACGGCAAGTCTGGCAACACACCAACCCAAAGTGACTTGAATAACCACGGAAATCAACTGAATCCAAACAACTATGAATATTCCCATTCCAGGGTTGCTGGAAGTAGAAATAAGTAAATAATTTGATGGGTAAGTGAAAAAAATACCTATTTTTATAATAATAATAACCACAGCAATGAGACTTGTCTTTGCTGTTTATTTTTACAAATATTTTGTTTATGTATATTATGTATGCGCTCTGAAAATTTTTTGAGTCTTCTTATGGGTCTAGCACACGCGCTACAGGGAAGTCCCTAAAGCCCTACAGGAGCGACACGTGTGCGGAGAAAGCGATTCACGTTGTTTTTGAATCGCTGTAAATTGTACTCGGTGGGAAACACAGTCGTGGGCAAATTATTCCAAAAGGATGATGTTCTCCATATAAAAGACTGCTTGAAAAGCGTTGTACAAGGAGTAACAAGCTGAACCTCATACGGATGTGAAGTATTAGCACGACGTGTACCTCTAACATGCACCGCTCTGCGAGGAATTAAGCGGGCCACATCCTTCGAGCACTTTCCATGAAAATACTAGTAGAATAGGCTTAAGTCGCCAACCGTTCAGTTCCGGGTCTCCAATCAGACGACCTGAATAGAATCCAACAAATGCAGTGTATGTTTGAGAGCGGAGCTCCAAACATGGGAGCAGTATTCCATAGTTGGTCGAATTTGAGCTTTGTAAAGAATTAACAGTTGTTGTGGAGCGTAAAGCTTTCTGGTTCCAAATAATATTCCCAACTTTTGAGAAGCTCTCCTTGCTATGTCCTGCAACATGTTCATGCCAGGACATATTTGCTCTGAAATTAACGCCCAACAAATTGAGTGACGACGTTAGAGGAATGGAGTACCCCGACATAACTATGACGAGTTCAGCAACGTTAACTTTTTTTTAGAAAAAACTGCCGCCTGGGTTTTGGTAGCGTTAAGTTCCAGTTGGTTACTGTCACCCCAAGATAGAATTTTCTCCCTAGTCTTTGTTTAAGTTGAACGACTACCTACTGTCTGCGGATATTCGTCGGAGTAGCCGATGTCCGAGCGTTCAAAGTGAATGAAGAGGTAAGTGTACTGTCATCTGCAAAGCTGTCGATTGGATTGTCGGTCTTTTCCAGCAAATCTCTAATATAAATGAGAAAGATAGTAGGAGATGGTATGGAGCCTTGGGGTACACCGGCGTTGATAGTGAAGGTGTTAGAAAGAAATCCGTCGACTGCCACTCGTAAAGAACGCTCTCTTAGGAAACATGAGAACCACAAACAGAACTTTTCAGACATACCATAAGAACGTAGCTTAGCCAACAGCCCATCGTCCCAAACACGGTCGAATGCCTTGGATATGTCAAGAGCAACCGCTCGAAATTCTCCAAAGTGTTCAATTGCGTTGTTCCAAACATGTGTTGATCTGTTTTTTTTTACAAAAGCCATATTGGTGATCGCTAATAACACTGGTCAACACAAGTCTTGTTTCCTTTATTTTTTTTTTCTGTTATTGGGTATTTCTATGGCCCTGACTATGAAAAAAATACTGGGAGATTGCTAACAGCTTTATCTTTTGAAATATACAGTTTTATTATTTTGCCAAAAAAATACAAAAAAATAATACATTATATTAACAAAATTTCTACTGAACACTAGCAAATGATCTTTTATAAGATTTCCTTGAATGAACGACTTTAGGTAGATCTCGTTGCAAACTCCAGCAGTAGTCTGCCATCATATGTGAGTCCCACCGCCCCTGATAACGCTCTTCCATTGTCCGAAGATCCTGATGAAATCTTTCACCCTGCTCCTCACTAAAATCACCCAGATTTTGTGGAAATCGGTCTAAATGCGAGTGCAGGAAGTGGATTTTTATGCTCATGTTGCACCCTAGCTCTTGCAAGTTCGATAGCATGCACTCAACAAGCTCGACATGGTCGTCAGATTTCTTTTTGCCTAGGAAGCTACTCACAGCCAAAACAAATGAATTCCAAGCTTTGGATTCGACTTCAGTCATTGATTTGACAAAATTAGGATCTTTCACGAGTTGCCTAATCTGTGGCCCATCAAAAATACCAGCTTTCAATTTTTCTGAACTTAATCCTGGAAACTTGCGTGAAAGAAAATTAAAACATTCGCCACTTTTGTCAAGCGCCTTCACAAACTGTTTCATTATGCCGAGTTTAATATGAAGTGGTGGAAGTATGATGCGGTCTCGGCTAACTAAAGGCACGTTATAACATTTTTTGTACCAACTTTTAGCTCTTCCCGCACTGGCCAAACTTTTTGTGACCAATGGTGTTGTTTGTTACTACTATCCCAGAGACACATGAAACAAGGGAACTTTTGTGTACCCCCCTTGTTGACCTAAAAGAAAGTTAGCCATTTTCAGATCAACACAAATGACCCATTTGTGGTCTTGATACTTAATTTTTTCCATAACCTTAGAAACATTTACGTATTCTTCTTTTAAAGTCGTCGAATGTGCAATAGGTATAGATCCGTACTTGTTACCGTTATGAAGCAAAACACACTTTAAACTTCTTTTGCTGCTGTCTATGAAAAGACGCCAATCACTAGGTTGGTACTGTTTTAATCCCATCTGCTGCAAAATACCAGCAACATCGTTACAAAAAACTAAATCCTTCTCTTGAGAAAAATACGGTAACAGATTTTTTTCTCGGGTACGATAAAATGTAATGTTGGTTTCCGGAGTAAGCAAATTTTTTTTCTTTTAAACGAGATGCTAAAATTGCAGAAGCCTCTTTTGGTAAGTTCAGATCTCTTACTAAGTCATTTAGTTCTTTCTGATTAAATGGTTGAGGTTCTGAAAGGCTACATTTGTATTCTGAATCAGAGTCTTCACTTGATGTATTTCGTTCGGGTTCACAGAGATTTGGATCATCAGAAGATTTAGATGTGCTGGGTTGTACCTCTTGTGATTTTAATTGAGGTCGTTGAACAGAAGATAAGTTAGGATATGACCACTTACTTCGATTTCTAGGGTTAATTCCGTTTATTTTCACAACGCAGAAGTAGCAATCGTCATGATGGTTTCGAGGTTCTCGCCAAATCATGGGTGTTACGAACATTATTGCATCTCTTTTTCTACTGGACCATAACCGTAGACATACCACACATTTCTGGCATACAATATGAGGAACCCATGGCTTGTCCTGATTACACAATTTTATTTTAAAGTATTGATGATACGCAGTTTTGCGCACCACAAAGTCCGATATAGGTTTTCGATATTTTGCAAATATATATTCACCACAAATATAGCAAAAACAATCGGGATTAAGCACACAACATCTTCTTGACGAAGCCATATCTAAAACAACAACAAAATATATTTTAGTGTCCCATAAAAAAAACGAAAATTTAAGTAAAAATAGTAAATGAGGGTAGTTAGCTATAACTCAAAAACAAAAGCTGTTAGAGAAAAATTGTTGCCATTTTTAAAAAGTACGCGTCAATTTGAGATAGAAACAAAAAAAATCACAGGAAACGAGCAATTTTTCTTTTTTTTGTTGACCAGTGTAAATCTTGAATCCTTCAAGATATTTTAGAAGAGACTGATTGATAGCCTTTTCCATGACTTTCGATATTATTGAAAGCAGTGCGATTGGTCGGTAGTTATTTGGCAAGGTCTTCTTGCCTTTTTTTTAGGTATCGGCTGAACTGTGGCACATTTCCAGCAGGAAGAAAATTTTCTCTTTCTGTAGGATAGGTTGAAAAGTCTACAGAAAACTGGTGTTAGTTCCCTCGCACAGTTTTTGAGAACTATGGCAGGTATTCCGTCAGCGCCAGAAGCCTTTTTGGTGTATAGCGTCATCAAAATAACGTTTTACGATACGCTGTCTAAAGACAATATCGGGCATCCTTGACTGCACTATGGGAATAATAGGTGGTGCTTTTCCTTGGAAATCGACAGTAGACTGTGAAGCAAAGAGTTCAGCCAACAAGTTCGCTTTCTCTCAACAGGTGTCGTTGCAATATAATTATCTGGCCGTGTGAGTGGTGGTATGGTGGATTTGGTGAAATTTTGACTAACTGCCTTAGCGACTGACCAAAAGGACCTGGAATTGTTGGGACAAGCGAGAAGTTTGTTTCTAATTCGTTGATTGTTTGCCTCCTTGGTTTCGTCGATAATTTCTTTACATCTGTTCGTGGCACGAACAAAGGTGTTACGATTTTATGGTGTCAGGATTTTCACGCCGTTGTCGGTATGCAAGAGTGTCTTAGTGTTTTGCTTCATCAATCAGATGGTGGTTCCCTATTGAACAAACTTAGAAAGATGGAATACTTTTGAGTAACGGTTTTTGTTCTCAGGGACATTCTTAATAGCACAGTCGTCAGAGGCAAATTTGCCGAAAAGCAATCATTAAATGTTTACAAGCTGCATTTTGGCATACAGGTAGTTTTTTCGGACGTAGATTACGACAAAAAGTGTGCTTCTCTAAAGTATACGTTAAATCTACAAAATCGAAAATAAAATGAAAACTTCGGTTTTTCGCAAATATCTCGAAAAATAAAAAAGATATCGAAAAACTAATAGCATCACGGGAAAGAACAGAAAATTTTACAAAAAAATATATATATATATATATATATATATATATATATATAGTATGTATGTATGTATGTATGTATGTATGTATGTATGTATGTATGTATGTATGTATGTATGTATGTATGTATGTATGTATGTATGTATGTATGTATGTATGTATGTATGTATGTATGTATGTATGTATGTATGTATGTATGTATGTATGTATGTATGTATGTATGTATGTATGTATGTATGTATGTATGTATGTATGTATGTATGTATGTATGTATGTATGTATGTATGTATGTATGTATGTATGTATGTATGTATGTATGTATGTATGTATGTATGTATGTATGTATGTATGTATGTATGTATGTATGTATGTATGTATGTATGTATGTATGTATGTATGTATGTATGTATGTATGTATGTATGTATGTATGTATGTATGTATGTATGTATGTATGTATGTATGTATGTATGTATGTATGTATGTATGTATGTATGTATGTATGTATGTATGTATGTATGTATGTATGTATGTATGTATGTATGTATGTATGTATGTATGTATGTATGTATGTATGTATGTATGTATGTATGTATGTATGTATGTATGTATGTATGTATGTATGTATGTATGTATGTATGTATGTATGTATGTATGTATGTATGTATGTATGTATGTATGGTATTGTATGTATGTATGTATGTATGTATGTATGTATGTATGTATGTATGTATGTATGTATGTATGTATGTATGTATGTATGTATGTATGTATGTATGTATGTATGTATGTATGTATGTATGTATGTATGTATGTATGTATGTATGTATGTATGTATGTATGTATGTATGTATGTATGTATGTATGTATGTATGTATGTATGTATGTATGTATGTATGTATGTATGTATGTATGTATGTATGTTATGTATGTATGTATGTATGTATGTATGTATGTATGTATGTATGTATGTATGTATGTATGTATGTATGTATGTATGTATGTATGTATGTATGTATGTATGTATGTATGTATGTATGTATGTATGTATGTATGTATGTATGTATGTATGTATGTAAGGGTATGTATGTATGTATGTATGTATGTATGTATGTATGTATGTATGTATGTATGTTAGTGTATGTATGTATGTATGTATGTATGTATGTATGTAAGTATGTATGTATGTATGTATGTATGTATGTATGTATGTATGTATGTATGTATGTATGTATGTATGTATGTATGTATGTATGTATGTATGTATGTATGTATGTATGTATGTATGTATGTATGTATGTATGTATGTATGTATGTATGTATGTATGTATGTATGTATGTATGTATGTATGTATGTATGTATGTATGTATGTATGTATGTATGTATGTATGTATGTATGTATGTATGTATGTATGTATGTATGTACTGTATGTAAGTATGTATGTATGTATGTATGTATGTATGTAGTATGTATGTATGTATGTATGTATGTATGTATGTATGTATGTATGTATGTAATGTATGTATAGTATGTATGTATGTATTATGTATGTATGTATGTATGTATGTATGTATGTATGTATGTA
>JAHKBH010003685.1:0-18389 GCA_019049505.1 Pachyrhynchus sulphureomaculatus
ATATATATATATATATATATATATATATATATAATATATATATAATATATATATATATATATATATATATATATATATATATATATATATATATATATATATATATATACATATATATATATATATATATATATATATATATATATATATATATATATATTGCAATATAGGTTTTCACGGATGGTGGAATGTAATACATTAAAATTCCGGGTTTCAATCCATTCGTCTAACAATGAATTTCCACGACGTTTCGCATTTTCAAGTGCTCTTGCTGCTGCTGCTGCTGTCTGATCACGAGCAAGTCGCAGCGGAGAGTAAACATAAAACACAGTAAGGACAATCCGACTCGGCACCTTTGATCTCAAGGGGTTCGAGTTTGTAATGATCACGTGATCTGTTGCCATATTGCTGGTATGATACCCGCAAGCTTTTGAAATATTCAAATTCCTTCTTTCAAGAAAAATCCTATTCTGTAGAATAAAAATAAAATTTGCTGATTGAAAAGAAGACAAAAACGAGAAAAGTTTTTTTAGAAACATTTTTTTATCAAGTTCTTATTAAAACAGATATACAAAAAACAGGGAAAAAGGCAAAAAAATACATTTGGCTTCAACGCTTTTGCATGTTATTCATTTAAATATCTCACCGTTGAATTTATATTTCTGAACTATTAGAAATATTGTCCCCGGGGGATTGTTCATTTTGAGAATATTTCTCTGCACGCCTTAATTATAATTATCATTTTAAGATGAGATCGTCTTTCTCCTGAACTTAGACATAACTGTTCTGTATCTGTATCTCTAATATGAAAACACAATTTCATAATCTTTATATAACATATTGCATAATAGAACCAAAAAATTATGAATAAATTACCTTTCGGAAATCTAAAAAAAAACTCACTACTTTGGTGATACCACATATATTTTTACAAGCACTAACCGCACAACAAAAACTTCCTCTCAAGATCTTTTTTATAATTACTTTCAATTATAACATCATACGAGTCACTTACTTATTGGAAAACTATTAATAATGAATTTAGAAGCCCCTTATAAAAAGATTCTCCTTGAAATCCAGATGTAAACACAACCCGCGACCGCGCTCGCAGCCATTTTGTTGGTATGATAGGGGACACATGCGTGATAAAAAACCGGACCCAAAAATTTTCTTGAGCGTTGCTCATGTGTTTTTATATTTACTGTGACAATACTAACTAAAAAGCTTTACACTCGACAACAACTATTAATTCTGTACAGAGTTCAAATTCAACCAACAATGTAATACTGCTCCCATGTTTGGGACTCTGCTCCCATGTTTGCGACTCTGCTCCGAAACATACACTGTATTTGTTGAATTCTATTCACGAGAGAGCTGTTAGCCTGATTGGACACCCAGAAACCTTGATACCTAAAAGCATTGAAGCATGGTTGCCGACTTGAGTCTATTCTATAAATATTTTCAAGAAAATGTTCGATGGAAGTAGCCCGCTTAATTCCTCATACATTACATCCATCTGAGGTCCAGCTTGATACTCCTCATATCACACTTTTCAAGCAGTCTTTCATATGGAGAACATCATCCCTTTGGAATGATTTGCCCAGGGCTGTGTTTCCTACCAAATACAACTTGCAGCGTTTCAAGATCAACATCAGTCGCTTTTCCGCACACGTGTCGCTCCTGTAACCCTTTAAGGATTGCCTTTATCTGTATGAATGCTACAGTTACTCAAAGTTTGCAATTCAAGTAATTTAAATTTATGCAAATTAATTCAATTTTTGGTTTTAAATGTTGATTTATAAGTCTTAGATAGTAACAAAGGTTCCTTCTAATAATTGGTTAGAGCAGGTGGATCGAAAGGAAGCTGTTTCATGGAAAAAAAAAGGAAAAATGTAATAAAGCTTGTCAAGGGATCGATTTTTTCTAATGGAGGGGTATTAGACACCCATTGCTAAGCCACTAGCCTTACAGAAAAAGTTAAATTAATGGGATCCGAAACCAAGTATTTTTTCAGTAACTAACAATCTACTCCATACTAAATTTTATCCAACAACATCCTGTTTAAAAAAAAAATGATAATAATAATTAACCCTTGGTACATTATCTTGTACAATATTTAAAATAATACCTTATTTGGGTTTGTTCTATTGCATCATCTCTAGTAAGATCTTCTTTAATATCCACCTCCTCATGTTTAACTACCTCATTATCAGAGATAAGCTCATTTAATAAGTCATTTTTTTCGATTTTCATCGTTGGTTCAAAAAAGTAGGTGAATCTATAAAGAAAATGGCGAAAAAAGATATATATATATACATAATAATATATATATATATATATATATAATATATATATATATATATATATATATATATATATATATATATATATATATATATATATATATATATATATATATATATATGTATATATATTATATATATATATATATATATATATATATATATATATATATATATATATATATATATATATATATATATGTAATATATATATATATATATATATATATATATATATATATATATATATATATATATATATATATATATATATATATATATATATATATATATATATATATATATATATATATATATATATATATATATATATATATATATATATATATATATATATATATATATATATATATATACGGGGTATCCAATTTAACTTAAAAATACGAATAACTCGAAAAATAAGCTTTTTCGAAAAAAAGGTTTCGAAAAGTTGCAGAGTTCAAAGAAGGACATACACTGCTAGTAAGAAATTTGACCTTGAGTGGCATTTTCAAGGTCAAATTAAGGTCAACTATTTTTTTTTAAATAGGAGCCAATATATTTTTTTGCTGATTCCAACTTTTGTTGAAAACACCTTTTTTTGAAAATGTTAATTATTAACACAAAAACCATCAACGTTTAAGATAAACAAAGAATCTTTCAGAATTAAAAAAATTGATGTACTTTTTTATTATATATTTTTTTTATTACTATGGGAAAACAATTGCTTAAAAATGGACCAAAAAAATAACAATAAAATTCTCTACAAGAATCTTATTATTATTTGCAATTTTTATGATAGTTGATGAAAAAAGAGGATTGCTCTAAAAATATTAATTAGTTAGATACATATAGAAATTGTCGTTTTCTTTTTTGCAGAGTACCATAAAAAATTGACATTTTCAAAAAAAGTGTTTCCATTAAAAATTTAGTATTTTTTCATGTAGAATACGAATCTGCAACTTTTGCTTGAAATATTTTTGTCGACAATCGGACACCCAGTATATATATATATATATATATATATATATATATATATATATATATATATATATATATATATATATATATATATATATATACAGTCGACACTGTTTATAGTGAAAAACTCTTTGTAGTGCAATTTTTTCAAGACCTAGAATATTTTAATGAAATTTCATGTAAAAAGCCCTGCATATATTGAATCTGTAAAATAGTAACACTCTATATAATAAAATTTTTACCGGAATTTTATGTATAAATTTTTATGCATTTATTGAGATCTTGGCCATTTCGGGTTTCCCATTTTTATCTAACATTAGCACGAATTCCATTTTATGACGCATTCTTTTGAAAAGGTTCTTAACGCGTTTGTAACGCCTAATGGTTGGCAATAAATCAGGTAGATTTCTGTGAGAAACCCGGGGAATAACCCATTTTATAGAAACCCGGGGAAAAACCCATTTTATAGTCGAGGCCTAGTAATTCGCAAATTCAGGTTCAGTTTCTTTTTGTTTAAGAATCAAGTAAGATGTCCAAGCGAGTGTGTTTAAGTTTAGCTGAGAAAATTAAAGTTTTGGAGGTAGTTGATAAAGGCTGCAAAAAAATTGATGTTGCTGCAAAATTTGGTGTTTTCTCCAAGTTGCATCTCTCTGATAATAAAAAGTCGCGACAGTATCATCAAGAAACCTAGTGTTCTAAGCAGTCGAAAACGAGTACGGGTGAATACTTACGAGGATGTAAATGAAGCAGTTTTACGATGGTTTCAAGTGGCCCGTACGCATCAAAACGTACCAATATCGGGAAATTTAATAAAGCAAAAGGCTCTACAATTTGCTAAAGAATTTAACTGCGTTAATTTTCAAGCTAGTGAAGGGTGGTTGAGTGCCTGGAAAACTCACAATTCAATTGTTTTCAAGACGGTGTCCGGCGAGAGTGCAAGCGTTAGTCAGGAGGACTGTGACATTTGGACTGAAACTGTTTTAAAATGTGCATTGAAAAAGTACGAGCCAAAAAACGTTTTCAATTGTGATGAAACCGGTTTGTTTTTTAAATGTTTGCCAAATAAAACTTTTGCTTTTAAAAGTGATGAATGTTTTGGTGTTAAAACAAGTAAAGAAAGGGTGACGCTTATGGTTGGAGCAAACATGGATGGCTCAGAAAAACTGAAATTACTGCTCATAGGTAAAAGCAAAAATCCCCGTTGTTTAAAAGGAGCTAAATCTCTGGAGTTAGATTACGCCAATAATAAAAAGGCATGGATGACTTCTGAGATTTTCGAAAGATGGATCAAAGAACTGGACACGAAAATGAAAAGCCAAAAGCGAAAGATTGTGATGTTTATAGACAATTATCCTGCACATCCAGTTACTGTAAGTAAAAAATTAAGGAATATTGAATTGATCTTTTTTCCACCAAACATGACCTCCAAATTGCAACCTATGGACCAGGGTATTATAAAAAACATAAAACATCATTACCGAAACAGAATTGTTCACAAAATTGTTAATGCGACTGATAACAACCTTCCAGTCCAAAAATTGATTACCTTTAAAGAGTGCATAACCGAAGTCGCTAAAGTATGGAGTGAAAATGTTTCTCAGAAAAGTATCAAAAACTGCTTTTCTAAAGCAGGTTTTACTGAAAAAATTGACGAATGGGAAGAAGAAGACGAAATGGATCTCGCTACCTTAAAAAGGCAATGGGGTATTCTACAAAAAACTGCTACCGTCGACGCAGATTTTTTACTTGAAGATTTCTTAGAAATCGACAATGATGTTGGCACGCCAGATCTCCCAACTGACCAAGACATAATTGACGATATAAAAAGTATAGAAGATCATGAAGAAGAAACTGAAACCGGGGAATGTCCAGCTAAATTTAGTGAAAATGAAATAAGAAATGCATTTGACATTGTGCGAACTACTCTCAGGGGCCAGGAAAGTGTACCTGATCAAATCTTTATGCATTTGAATAAATGCGAGAATTTTGTTGAGCAACAATTATTTTTCAAAAGTAATGTTCAAAAGAAAATAACTGATTATTTTTCCTAGTACGTATGTACGTAGTATGTACATATTTATTAACAGATTTTGTATTATTCTTTTTATTTCGTATGTAGTACATACATACATAAAGTCCGTACGTTATATCTTTACACGTGCGTCATAGTTTTCAGGCAATATCCCAGACGACTATTATATTTTTTGTCCCTTTTTACCAATACCTACGATTTATTGGTGAAAAGAGACAAATAATATAATAGTCGTCTGTTATATGGCCTGAAAACTATGACGCACGGGTAAAGATGTAACGTAAGAACTTTATGTATGTATTTAGCCCTGTACATGCTATGTACTATTTAAACTTTCAAATGTTTAATAAAATCTTTTCTAATAATTCAATTTTTGCAAATTTTTTTGTTGCTTGTACCTTATAAAATACAAGTAAATGATTAGCAACATAAAATACATACATAGCAATATATACGGATTTTTTCTTTATATAGTGAAAAACTTTCTATAGTGAAATTTCGGTCAACATTTTGGTCAATTTTCTTTTTTATGCGTCGTACACTAGCTTCAGAAACCTCCAATCTTCGTGATATTTCTCGGTTTGTAAATGTTTTCGCAATCACAAGGGCCTTCACTTCAGCTTTTTTACGTGGTGAAAGATAGCCTTTTCTACCCATAATGAAAATAGTCCAATTACTTTTTTAAAACACTGCATACAAAATAAACTAATAACTGAGTAGTATAAAACTGTTAAACAAACAATCACAGTCCATAAAGCCACAGAAACACGTCCGTACCTGACTCGATTCCGATCGCGACTGATACAGATTTGTACTTGTTTACGTTCATGTATCACTTTGTCAACACAGTGTTGCCATATGTTAAAAATAAATACAAATATGTAGTCTACAACAATTCTTTTAAATAAAAATCAATAATATTGTAGTTTAAATATACCATTATTGCATAAAAACTCTTAAGAAACATAAAATTACTAAAAAAAATACAGTGCGTCTAATAATTTGGCCAGGGACTGTATATATATATATATATATATATATATATATATATATATATATATATATATATATATATATATATATATATATATATATATATATATATATATATATATATATATATATATATATATATATATATATATATATAATAATGATAAATGGCCTGGAAACACCCCTCTTGGGGTAGGGCCACCCTTTGGGTTCTCTAGATCTAGTTTATGGGTTGATCAGACCCATATATATACGAGGCTGGTTTGAAAAGTGCGTGCAAAAACAAAAACTACTTATGTGTTTGGGGTAAACCTTTTTTATTTTTCGACAGAGTCTCCTTTTAGGCTTATACACTTCGTCCAACGATGTTCTAGTTTGTTGATCCCTTCCGAATAATAGGATTTGTCCAAGTCTGCAAAATATCCATTAGTGTCTGCAATCACCTCCTCGTTTGAATAAAATCTTTGTCCCGCCAGCCATTTCTTCAAATTGGGGAACAAATAATAGTCCGAGGGAGCCAAGTCTGGAGAATAGGAGGTATGTGAAACGAGTTGGAATCCTATTTCCATTAATTTTGCGACCACAACTGCTGAGGTGTGTGCTGGTGCGTTGTCGTGATGGAAAAGGACTTTCTTGTGGGCCAATCGCGGGCGTTTTTCTTGCAGCTCGGTTTTCAAACGGTCCAATAACGATGAATAATATTCACCTGTAATAGTTTTACCCTTTTCCAGATAGTCGATGAGGATTATCCCTTGCGAATCCCAAAAGACAGTCGCCATAACCTTTCCGGCCGAAGGAACGGTCTTCGCCTTTTTTGGTGCAGATTCCCCCTTGGTAACCCATTGTTTAGATTGTTGTTTGGTCTCAGGAGTATAGTAATGTATCCATGTTTCATCCACAGTGACGAAACGACGCTTAAAGTCCTCCGGATTCTTCTGGAACAGCTGCAAACCATCCTTGCAACACTTCACACGATTCCGTTTTTGGTCAAGCGTGAGCAATCGCGGCACCCATCTTGCGGATAGCTTTCTCATGTCCAAATGTTTATGCAAAATATTATGTACCCGTTCAGTCGAGATGCCCACAGCAATAACAATCTCACGCACCTTAACTCTTCTGTCATCCATCACCATATCATGGATTTGATCAATGATTTCTGGAGTTGTAACCTCCACAGGCCGTCCAGAACGTTCAGCGTCACTTGTGCCCATATGGCCAGTCCGAAAATTTTGAAACCACTTATAAACTGTTCTAATCGAAGGTGCAGAGTCACCGTAATGTTTATCAAGCTTCTCTTTAGTCTCCTGAGGCGTTTTGCCTTTCATAAAGTAATGTTTAATCACCACACGAAATTCTTTTTTCGTCCATTTCTTGAAAATCACTCGACTTCCTTGATTCACACGAATGCCGAACACAAAAAAAATAGACCAATATGGCTAAAACTTGGTGTGCGTTCATTCAAGAGATGCTACTAACTAAACATGACCTCGATACGCGCCGGTGGTGCCATCTCTCGGACTTTGCACGGACTTTTCAAACCAGCCTCGTGTATATATATATATATATATATATATATATATATATATATATATATATATATATATATATATATATATGACAAAATAGGTGCTAATACTGCACTCTGTCGGTGACTTATTTATTGTCTATTCGAACAAAGCGGCCAAATCACAACTGACACTGAATTGCAGAGGCGCACCTGTTCAAGCTTCCCGCTTGTCATAGTTTTCCATCAGTACCTGGATAAGGTCTGAAACGGTGTTCTGTGTGTTTGCTGAACCTAGCCCAGCTGATGAGCCCATATATATATATATATATATATATATATATATATATATATATATATATATATATATATATATATATATATATATATATATATATATATATATATATTCTAAACTGGAAAGACAGGTTACAATTACCCATCACTGCATATCTGTTTTTAATACTAACAGATCACCCCTAGTTCATTCTATAATTAATGTTATATTTCCATAATAAACCTTTTAACAGCTTCGCCATTATAGGTCAGCCGCGAATGCATCATTTTTAAGAACATATTCAAATTTAAAAGCGCCATTTTGACGCTAAAATTAGCCTACCAGCACTATGAGTGGATCTTTTAAAAATCGACAAAGTACAAGTCAGACTTGCGCACTTAGTGTTCCGTACGGTGATTACTTTTGAAATAAAAATTTTTATTACAGAGGTATAAAATGATCAGTGACTTCACATAACCCACCCTAAATGAGTTTTCGAATAAAGTTTGTTTCCAATCTTTGTTGAAAACTGAAAACCTAGAAAAATTTGTTTTTTTTTTTATATATCAGATAAGTTATCAAAGGTAATGCACCTGTGATAATTTTCATTCAATCTACATCTTATGGAGAATTTCCGAGGGTGGGGAACAGCAATTTTTGGCAATTTTTCAAAAATAATATAAAGAAAAGTTTGCGCGAGTATTACATCAGATATATTTTTTAAATCATGTTTACACAAGCTTCTGACATCCCATTCAATGACCTAGCAAATTTTTTTTTTCACTTCTGATTTCACCCCCTGCATGTCTTACATTAGGTGGTTTGCTTCAAATACATATCAACAGAAAAAAATATTGCTGTATTTATTAATATTTTTAATGACCAAAGATGGGTAAATTTAATATGAGAAATATAAATTTAAAAATTACTCATTATTGTTTCTGCTGTATTTGCATATTTTCAAAAAACGATTTTATATAATTATTACTATAGTAAAATATGAATATTTGTACCGAGGGAGATCCTGTCTATCTGGAAAATCTCTTCGTAGTGATAGTGGTCACAGGTTGTGCTGAAAATATTCAAATAAGGGGTGCGGAATATATTGTTGCGTAGTTTGTCAACTCAGCAGAGTCCCTCACTTGATTTATGCTGTTAACAGGGAAAAGAAGATTTTATATAAATACAAGACATACTAGGGAATTGTTTTATCCACAAATCGATAGGAGGATTTATAATATACAATTAGTTAATACATAACTTTTTTTTTTGTTTTTAGACATCTATAGTTAGCCAACTTTGAATAAATCATAAAATAAAATAAATATAAATATAATAAAGAATAACCAGTCAAGTGCAAGTTGAACTTACGCAATTAGTGTTCTGTATGTTGATTGCTTTTATAATAAAAATTTTTGTTACGGAGGTATAAAATGATCAGTGACTTCACAAAACACACCCCAAATGAGTTTGTTTCTGATCTTTACTGAAAACTGATGACCTTGAAATTTTTGTTTTTCTCTATATCAGATAAATTATTAAACTTGTGATAATTTTCGTCCAATCTACATTCCAGAATTTTCAATATTTTTTGATTAGTACTTTTTGAGAAAAAGGGCGATTTCTCACGTTTTTTTTTAAAAATAATACAAAGAAAAGTATGCGCAAGTATTACGTTATATATATATATATATATATATATATATATATATATATATATATATATATATATATATATATATATATATATATATATATATATATATATATATATATATATATATATATATATATATATATATATATATATATATATATATATATATATATATATATATATATATATATATATATATATATATATATATATATATATATATATATATATATATATATATATATATATATATATATATATATATATATATATATATATATATATATATATATATATATATATATATATATATATATATATATATATATATATATATATATATATAATATATATATATATATATATATATATATATATATATATATATATATATCTATATATATATATATATATATATATATATATATATATATATATATATATATATATATATCTATATATATATATATATATATATATATATATATATATATATATATATATATATATATATATATATATATATATATATATATATATATATATATATATATATATATATATATATATATATATATATATATATAATATATATATATATATATATATATATATATATATATATATATATATATATATATATATATATATATATATATATATATATATATATATATATATATATAAGAACCTTTTCAAAAGAATGCGTCATAAAAATGAAATTCGTGCTAATGTTAGATAAAAATGGGAAACCCGAAATGGCCAAGTTCTCAATAAATGCATAAAAATTTATACATAAAATTCCCGTAAAAATTTTATTATATAGAGTGTTACTATTTTACAGATTCACTTTATGCAGGGCTTTTTACATGAAATTACATTAAAATATTCTAGGTCTTGGAAAAAATTGCACTATATAGAGTTTCACTATAAACAGTGTCGACTGTATATATATGTTATATACGAGGTTAGTTTGAAAAGTCCGTGCAAAGTCCGAGAGATGGCACCACCGGCGCGTTATCGAGGTCATGTTTAGTTACTAGCATCTCTTGAATGAACGCACACCAAGTTTCAGCCATATTGGTCTATTTCTTTGTGTTTGGCATTCGTGTGAATCAAGGAAGTCGAGTGATTTTCAAGAAGTGGACGAAAAAGAATTTCGTGTGGTGATTAAACATTACTTTATGAAAGGCAAAACGCCTCAGGAGACTAAAGAGAAGCTTGATAAACATTATGGTGACTCTGCACCTTCGATTAGAACAGTTTATAAGTGGTTTCAAAATTTTCGGACTGGCCATATGGGCACAAGTGACGCTGAACATTCTGGACGGCCTGTGGAGGTTACGACTCCAGAAATCATTGATCAAATCCATGATATGGTGATGGATGACAGAAGAGTTAAGGTGCGTGAGATTGCTAGTGCTGTGGGCATCTCGACTGAACGGGTACATAATATTTTGTATAAACATTTGGACATGAGAAAGCTATCCGCAAGATGGGTGCCGCGATTGCTCACGCTTGACCAAAAACGGAATCGTGTGAAGTGTTGCAAGGATGGTTTGCAGCTGTTCCAGAAGAATCCGGAGGACTTTAAGCGTCGTTTCGTCACTGTGGATGAAACATGGATACATTACTATACTCCTGAGACCAAACAACAATCTAAACAATGGGTTACCAAGGGGGAATCTGCACCAAAAAAGGCGAAGACCGGCCGGAAAGGTTATTAAACTTGTGATAATTTTCGTCCAATCTACATTCCAGAATTTTCAAAATTTTTTGATTAGTACTTTTTATATATATATATATATATATATATATATATATATATATATATATATATATATATATATGTATATATATATATATATATATATATATATATATATATATATATATATATATATATATATATATCTATCTATCTATCTATCTATCTATCTATCTATCTATCTCTATATATATATATATATAATATATATATATATATATATATATATATATATATATATCTATATATATATATATATATATATATATATATATATATATATATATATATATATATATATTATATATATTATATATCTATATATATTATATATAAATATTGTAACTTCTTAACTTGCCCGCACGTTGTGGTGTCATTTTGTAGCCTATGAAAAGGTGTTTAATTGCGCCCACGTAGACTGCGTCTTTTTGTACGGTGTTAACTCGCCCGCTTTTTGCGGCGTCTTTTTGTACCCTGTGAAAATTGTTTTTCCCACGCTTGGGCGCAATTTTCTTGCAACCTCTTTTTAATTTCTGATAATGAATTGAGTGAATCCTGATTTTAAAAGAACTAGAGAAATTAATCACACACTAGCTCAGTTTTTCCTTGGTAGAGAGATATGGGTAAGAGATAATTTTTGTACGTCTTTTTGGAATTATTTTCTATTTTTTAAAAAGCTTTAGCTGTACAAATTTTGGGCACCATTCATTTTAAAATAGAAAGGATCTAACTTCAGCTAAAAAAATGAAAAAATACTGAAAGGTGTACCGTTGTTAAAAATAAAAAACAGTTTGGTACAGCCGTCATTATCCTGAAAAGTAAGATAGGTATTCAGTGAGACACTAGCTTTAATCAACAAAAAGAAAATTTATTCATGATTTTAAAATAAAAGTTCTAACCTCTGTGTTTTTTAAGGATTACAAAAAATTCTAGCCTAACAGGTAGTTATTATTATTAGAGTCCCTAAGTCAGACATTTAAATTCTAAAACCTGACTACCCCCGAAAGCGAAGAATCGTGATTTTCACTTCACTTTTTGTCAGTTCAAATTGCTATTAGGGCACTACTTCGGGAATAGGTCTATTGATGAACGTTCTGGTAACTTACGGTTTTTATTTGGGCTTCTAGGCCTTCGATGGAACACAAAACCAATTTCACACTTTGTAGGAAACACTTAGAGCCCACTACGGCTTTACGTTAGAAAAAAAACTTGTGCTTTACTTAGCTCTCATAATTGTTGCTGAGCCTCTACTGCGGCTCGGTCGAAGTAAGCCTCGCTGCGGCTCGATGGAAAATTAGCCTACTTGGCGGCTCGGTCGAAACAACCTACTTGGCGGCTGGGTGGAAATAAGCCCCTCTTCCTGTCCGCCGGACTCTTAAATAAACCGTGGGCACTCTCTCGGTAATATGGCTACGCCGGAACCAAAACTGCGGATACAAATATTTTAACCAATCCCGGCGTATCGAGAGATTCGGTCGCAAACCCGCACAGCACACTAATATACCGAACGGCTTGGAATTTCTGATTAATATACCGCTCGATACAAAAATGAAAAGAAGTACAATTTAAAGTGAAAAATCAGTAACATTACATGGTCTTAAAATCTAAGAAAAAATGAATGTTACAATATATATATATATATATATATATATATATATATATATATATATATATATATATATATATATATATATATATTGTAACCTCGGCACTTGCCCGCTTTTTGTGGCGTCATTTTGTACCCTGTGAAAATTGTTTTTCCCACGCTTGGGCGCAATTTTCTTGCAACCTCTTTTTAATTTCTGAGAATGAATTGAGTGAATAATGATTTTAAAAGAACTAAAGAAATTAAACAAACACTAGCTCAGTTTCCTTGGTAGAGAAATATGGGTAAGAGATAATTGTTATACGTCTTTTTGGAATTATTTTCTATTTTTAAAAAGCTTCAGTTGTACAAATTTTTTGGGCACCATTCATTTTAAAATAGAAAGGATCTAACTTCAGTTAAAAAAATGAAAAATACTGAAGTGTTTTACGGTTTTATTACTAAAAAGAATTATACTAGTACAACTTTTCTTATCCTGAAAAGAAAAATAGGTATTCAGTTGAGACACTAGCTTTAATCAACAAAAAAAAAGAAAATTTATTCATGATTTAAAATAAAAGTTCCAACCTTTGCAGTTTTAAGGAATACAAAGAAAATTCTAGCCTAAAAGTAGTTTTTATAAATTAGAGTCCCTAAATCAGAGATTTTACTTCTAAATCTTGACTACACCCGAAATCGAAGAGTCGTGATTTTCACTTCGCGATTTTTCAGTTCAAATTGCTGTTAAAACACTTATTTGCGGGGAATATATTTATTGATGTATGTTCTGGTAACTTACGGTTTTCCTACGGGCTTCTAGGCCTTCAATGCAACACAAAACCGATTTCACACTTTTTGAGAAGAGCCTACTTTAGCTACTCCATTTAGAAAACACACAAAGCCCACTACGGCTTTATGATAAAAAAACTCGTGCTTAACTTGGCTCTCGTAGATATTGTCGTAAGCCTCTACTGCGGCTCGGTGGAAAATCGCCACTTGGCGGCTCGGTGGAAATTAGCCTGGCTGCGGCTTGATGGTACTAAGCCTCTCGGCGGCTTGATGGTACTAAGCCTGGCGGCGGCTTGATGTTACTGCCTGGCGGCGGCTCGGTGTTCTAAGCCAAGATTCGCGTCCTCCGGACCCTTAAATAAGCCGTGGGCACTCTGTCTGTAATATGGCGACGCCGGAACCAAAACTCCGGATACAAACATTTGACCAATCCCGGCGTATCGATAGATTCGGTCGCAAACCCGCACAGCACACTATATAACGAGCGGCTAGGAATTTCTGATTAATATACCGCTCGATACAAAAATGAAAAGAAGTACATTATTAAGAGAAAAATCAGTAACATTATATGGTCTTAAAATCTAGGAAAAAATGAATGTTACATTACCCCCTTCCAAAAAGAAATAGACTACACTAGTCTATTAAACTAAGGCTACTTATGAAAAGGTACAAAGTGGTACACTATCACTTAATACTAAGGTCAGAACTTAAAACAAAATTACAAACTTCGGACCTTACTACTAGACTTAATTCAATTAAGCACTAATATTAAGTACAATGAAAACCAAATGAAAATCTTTGCATGTACACAAGAATCTTATAACTAGACTTAACTTAATTAAGCACTAAGGTTAAGTACATCAAAAAGTAAATAAAAATCCTTGCATGAACATAAGAAATACCTGTTCAAAGTAACAATCGCGGTCTTCTTATATATAAAGAATCAGCTCTGTTATTGTTACCAAAACAAAAGAAAATATAACTTTGTCTAGACTCTTGTCTAAATCAAAAAAAATGAACTGAAACAAAGTATGAACACCCCCCTTAAAATATTTTAAGGATTGTCTGAAAATTTTCTATTTCAGCAAAAGAAATTTATAAAAATTCTTAAATAAAGAAAAACAAAAAAAATAAGTGATTCTAGTGCAAACACTAACACTAAAAGGAGAAAGTCTTGTAAGACCATTTAGCACAAGGCTGAAAGAAAAACATCTGGATGAAAATCCAGACAAACGCTCGGAAAAAATCGCCATCAATGCTCTAGCTCACCGCTAAGAGAACATTCTAAATCTAGTATCACTACTAGTCGCATCATCAGAACATAATCGCACTCTATCGCGCAATGTCGACGTCCTAAGACATCTAGACATGCTAATAAATCGCCAGGGAAAAACGCTCTGGTTGATCGCCAGATAATCGCACTCTATTAACGCAATGTCGACGTCCTAAGACATCCAGACATGCTAAAATCGCCAGGGAAAACGCTCTGGTTGATCGCCAGAGAAAACACGTCAGCTCATCGCCAACAAAACACTCTGGTATATCGCCAGAAAAAAACCTCGGCTTCCTCGCCAGAAAAACATTCTGGTATATCGCCAGAAAAAAACTCGGCTCCTCGCCAAGAAAACACTCTGGTATATCGCCAGAAAAAAAGCCTCGGCTCCTCGCCAAGAAAACACTCTGTAAATAGTCCTCGACTACACAAAGTCTGCGTTCTAAAAGAACAAACTCGCCATTAACATAGTGAGCAGCTATAAAAAGCTAACAATATCACTATAGGCACAGTGAATAGCTATAAAAGCTAAAAATTCACTCTAAACACAATGAATAGCTATAAAAAGCTAAAATTCACCACCTGAATGATCCTGCTTCAAAAAAGCAATGTTCACAAAGAACAGAATGATTAGTCCACGCGCAACTAAACATTCAAGGAAACATTCCTAGCACAACTATGTGAGACAGCTAGTCTCTAAATAGGACCTCCCTAAAGTCATAATCCTATATATAGGAGTCCTTAAACAAAACGACTCAAAATCACACATTTTGAGCACATGCCTCAGGCAACCAACATACACTGAAATATATACAGAAATATATACAGAAATATATACAGAAATATATACAGAAAAAATATACAGAAATACATACAGGAGTTTCAAATCCACAAACTCTTGGTTATGATAACTCCATACTGAGCTTGAGTGAAAGCTCTTAGCAAAAGCTAATCAAATCTTTCAGCACATCGCACCAAAGTGACAAATCTGCCTAGAAACATGAGCCAGAAAAAAACGCCCTCCGTCATTCTTCAGGGTGGCTACACGGAGATATAAAAATTTAACCAGCATTGCGCTTCTCCAAGTTGCATGAAGAACCCTCGTGTACTGGTCTCGCCCTAGAACAACAACGAAAAACATTCAATCCATCCCATAATAACAGGAGACAAACCACCTCACTACGATATACTGAAAGGTGGAGACAATAGAATACGGAAAAATGGTGACCCTGGAGTCCACCAACAAAAGGGAGTAGATTATAGCATCCCTTACGAAACTAAAACGGTGTCTACCACAACCACCATACAGTCAAAAAACATTAATCAAATAGGGTGTTTCCCGAAACACACTACTGCCAACAGCCTGTCACCACTAATAGGCTAATTGGAGCTGAGGTCGACTACAGTAGCTAGGCTCTCCTTTGGCTCAAATTAGAAATAACCATTGAGTAACAAAACCTCTAAAGGTTCCCCAAAGGTCAAACGTTCGCCCCCCATAGACTACCCTTCGGGGGGGGGGGGGGGGGGGGGGGGGGGGGGGGGGGCCAATCAGTCTGTTCATCAGGAAGATTAACTCCTTGCCAACGTCGTCGTAACGGCATCTGTTAGCACCCGGTGCATCACAGCCTGTAAACAAAATAACTTATGGGATTACAACCTAAAAGGTTTACAAGGTTGGACCCTTAACCAAGCTTCTAACGGAAATTTCCAAAAAAAACGATAAAAATGAGCTTAAAAAGCTACATGAAGCAAAAATTTCTCTATTTTTCGGTGGCCACGCAACAAAACTTTGTGAAAACGACAAGAGCTTTTCCAGCTTAATCAGAAACAAGAAGAAAGCATCGTTGACAGCTAAAATATTCGATCATGGTGTTAATCGTCTTCCTAGAGACAATAGCCTCTAGAAGAAAACTGCTACAGGTATCAGGCAATAACCGTTTTCTGTCAGCCCAAACTTCTAGATTACCTCTTGGAAATCTAAAAATTCGGTTAGGAATCTTCCTTCCCTGCGCTTAGCCTCTCGTTGACAAGGTTTCTCATCTCGGTATCAGATTTTGATCATTTCTTTGTGAAACGACTGTCTTACTCTGCTCTCATCTCCTGTAAATGATCAGCCTTTAGTTCTCCTGCAGGACTTCAATTTCCTATCAATTTGATAGAATAAACCGAAAAAACTACAACATACAACCTATGAGTCTATGCAAAACAAATTTTTAAAAAATTAGTGACTCAAAGGTAACGTTTAAACGCCCTGAAAAGAATAGAGTATACCCCTCAGTTTGTCAATTCAGAAGAAGCATCTAAATCAAAATAATCCAAGTCTTAGGACTCACTGATAAACCAAAAATCAATTTACTCTTAATTGCACCCCAACATATACCACTAAGGTAATAGAAAATCCACCCACTCGGGTAACAAACTTTGAAATTGCTCATAAAAAATTTTGACTCTACATCACACTACAACGAGCTACATCTTGCGCTTAGTCCCCACCTCAAGATCCCCTTGGAGGCCTCTAATCAGAAAATTTCGCTTCCAAGTGTCTAAGAACTGGATATTAAATATGGAGGTCATAATATAAAGCAAATCAAATCCCGCGCCCACCGACATACCAGTCTTATGATAAATCCCATGAGTGTGACTACCTCGCCAAGCTCTGCTACACACTGAGTCGATGCTAAACATTCAACCACAATCAACTAAGTTTGGGAAATAGGCCAATACCAAAAACACTTAGCATTAAACAATAAAAGTAAGCTATTAACTACTGCCCTCAACTTTTTATAACAGTCACAAAAAAGAAACGATGGTCGTCGCACCTCTACAGAAGCCAACATCAAAAAAATAAAGTAAAGCACTTACGATAATGTAAATATTTCCTTTATTCTTCTTCCTGAACAAACTTTCACTAGGGTTAGGTTCATTGAATGGTTTTTTTAAGTACATTCTAATATGCTCAATCGTTCCTACTTTAGTCCCATCTAAAATTAACTAAACCATATACTAAATACAAGTGAAATCTTTTTTCTACTTATATCACAGCAAATTTGCACATACTTTAGGTACCAACTTAGCATGTGTAATTTATATCAGTCTGCACTGGAAAGAATTTTATTTTGTTTCCAAAACGTGATCACCTATATTAAAGGAAAAAAATCCCTATCGCTTCTAAGGTATGTAACGACGTTACTGTTCCTGTTCATAAGCCTTATGTATCCTAACTACGC
>JAHKBH010003686.1:0-18328 GCA_019049505.1 Pachyrhynchus sulphureomaculatus
CGATGTGGTGTCTGTTAAAATATTCTTCTCGATGGCATAGCATCAACTATGTTGTTTGTGCTCCTACCTAGCTCATAAGTAAATTGCCATGAGCAAAAACCAATTTTATGACACCCTGTACTATTATGTAGATTATAAAACCGCTTCATTTATTTATAGTATACTGTGTCGATTTTTTTAAAATTTAATACCTCCTGATTTGATGACCATGTCCAATCACTTTAACGTACGGAACTAGATAAGCTAGCTCCATTGCGCCTTATTTCTTATATCCCTCATTAAAGTTCTCTTGCTAATTATTCATCCTATAATGCAGCGAAAATAACCGTTGGTTTTTATATCTTAAAGTTAACATCCAGTTTAGATATATTTATCTACAAAACTGGCTTGTGATTGACTGATATTTTGATCGTTTTCTTTAGTAGTCTAGATACAGCAATATTACGATTTTATCCTCTCTGGGGTATCACCAGAAGTATTCTCCTGAGTTTTGGACCTCAGAAAAATTGTGCTCTTGAGTTTATAAACAATTTAAGTTTTTAAAGTGCGTTTTTTGAGCTTAAAATGTAAATAACTCCGGTTATATCAGTCGGATCGAGACAAGGAAAACCTAAGTCTTCGTAATAAAATTTTCAACAACTCGTTAGTTTTATGATGCTCAAGTGCGTATATAACCTACAAAATTAAAGAAGCAGGCAAAAAAGTTTTTTTTTCATTTTATTGTACAGGGTGAGTCAAACGATAGAGTAAAGTTCATTATCTCATTTGTCTCGAGAATGACGAAAAAAGTGTAGCCGATATAACATATGTTTCTTTAAATAGAACATTCTATTTTCTAATCTGTACGTAAAGCAAATCAATTAATTCATTTTTAGGAAAATCCATAATTATTACCTTTATACGTCACTTACATCCTAAGTAATCATTCATCCTAAGTAATTCTTCGAGATATTGTAAAGTTTGTGGCATTGGCACACTTGGGAACAAAGAACTGATATCAAAAGAAATTAAGATTTCACCTTCATTAAGAACTAGATTTTTTGTTTTATTAATGAATTCTAAAGAATTCAGAATTCCACCTTTTGTACACGCGAAGAAATTAAGACCAAGTATGTCTCCATACCATATAATCCGAAATATAGCAAGGGACTCAGTAAGGTATTTAATAAGGTAGGCCTCACCTTAGTCTATAAGTCATCAGACAATCTGAGAAATATCTTAGGGATTCCTAAATGTGGGAAAAGTGGAATTTATGAAATTAGTTGTAATTATTGTGACAAACTAAAAGGTCAATTAAAACACGATTTAAAGAACATTTAGTACACTTAAAATACAGTAGAACAGAAAAGTCTAGCATTGCCAAACATGTCCTTGAAGCTGATCAGTATGGAAGTATGGAAATTACAAATATGTAAAAGTAGTTTGAATAAAGACAGAGGGCCTATTCGTTATAGTCCCCTCTACTGGTTACTTGACCGGAACTGATGGCCTTGCCTATGTCATTAGTTCTGCCTGAGTAATTCAAGGGTTAGGCTAAGTATAAATAGTGTAGATTTGTAGTTTAGCTTTAGTCAATCATCGCTCCTGATGAAGCTAACATGGTTAGCGAAACGCGCGTCGAGGGCAAAAATAAAGTGTTTGGTGTAGTGGTGATATATACTGAGTAGTGTAGCTTTTAAGTTAGGGTTCGTTAATGGGAGATGGAGCACCAAAAATCAAATCCGGCCTCATATAAATTTTGTAAAGGTTTTTATATGAATTTTCAGTTAACTGCAAGAAGATCAAATATTTGTGGATAGTAGGAAAACAGAGAAGCCTTACTCTACATACCGGTGGGGTCACTGATGCTTGTGAAGAGTATATATATATATCGGATACTATATATATATATATATATATATATATATATATATATCTCGGAACTACATAAATAAAGACGGTCGAAACGGAAAGAGGAGTGGAGAGTAGGATAAGTAGAGTAAGAGTAGGCGAAGTTCGGTTGGAGTGTCAAGAATGGATAGAGTTAGAAATGAAAGACTAAGAGAATGTAATTAAAGTAAAAACAACGATTATAGAGGAAATTCAACAACGGCAACTTATATGGTACGGACACGTGGAAAGAATGGAAGAACTCCGAATATCAGATGTTCTAAAGTTGGAGAGAGATAGAGATAAGAGCGCCATAGTTTAGAGGTGTTCGAAGGGCAATATCAAAGAGAAATCTAAGACCCGGAGATTGGGAGGATCGAAGAGGATGGAAACTGGAAATCGGAAGGCGGAGAACGCTATAAAAAAATGGATTGGTGATGATAATTTGAATTTTTCTGTTTTAATTTAATAAGCGACGTCTATCATATAGTTGACGGAGAGCTTCAGGAATATATTTTAGCATATTGTTCTTCCAGTTTAGTATTTTATCAAAATAAAATCCTAAACGTTTCATTTCCGAATGTCAATTAATTTCTTGATTGCACAAGATTGGTCTTGGGCTAACAAAGACTAGATTTACTAAATAAAATTGCCTTTATTGACATTTCTCCAGATATTTAATTAAGATGTTTTAGTAAGGGAGCTGCTAAAACTAACTAAGAGTTAAAATACCGACTATTATTCGTATGTGCGTCAGTCAGGACATTGAAAGGCAGTATAATTTCATAGTTATTAAGGCCTAATAAACTTTTATATATTTAAATGACTACCGACAACGGTATTTATAATAGATAAAGTTTATGTCATTTTTATTTTCCTCCAATTACACTATATGCATCGGGAGCAATAAATGACTCGACAAGCTCAAAAGTAAAGTGTAAAATGAATATTAAATTTGACTCTCTTTCTCACATAATACAAAATAATTTAATCCAGGCATTGTGACATTCTTAACTCCGGGGTATAATGAAGCCTTACCATACTTATTTAAACGCATGTCGGTAGATATCATATAGCGTTATACTGCCACATAACATCGGCATAAAACTGATGATATGAACAGTGGCCTTTCCCACTCTCGGATTGGGGTGGCCGACCACCACAGAAACTGCCGAAGACATGTTGTAAGTGGCTAATCAGAAGAACAAGAAAAATTTGACGTTGAAGTCAGTATCCTTTAGTTCTTGAATGGAACGAACATCTGAGGTCGGATTTGATGGATTGAGGGCCGTCATCACCAAAACCATACTTTGTTATTATACCACGAAGACGTTCATAGGTAGAAGATTTACTCGTATCCAGGTTCGGGGTAAGCAGGAAGGGTAACCCGTAAAACAGTGGTATCTAAAGGACATTTTTTGAATTAAAGAGGAAATATAATAAGGTGCACCGACTTATAGAGTCCGGATACAACAGGAAGTTATACAATAGGAGGAAATAATGATGAACTTGTACGCATTAACTTGAGAGCAAAACGTACTTGCTATGTTCCAGAACAGTTTTTAATTCCATGAGTTACACTGCTGCTGAAAACTGTTACGTCGGGTGCACTGCTCCCAAACATGCTACATAGGGTGAAAAGTTCCGATACTTTCCGACAGATGGCAGCACAACCAAAAAAAAAATATATAATTTTCAGTTAGTGTCAACTTTCAGAAGATTCGTGTAACATTTTTATGGCATCTCGTCTATTAGTTTGCGACTTACAGCTGTTTGAGCGACGCTAATTTTGATTTTTGCAAAACGATGAAACAAAAAGAATTTCGTGTGTTAATTACCATTACTTTTGATGGGAAAAATACAGCCAGAATTTAACCGATAAATGCACTACGTTCCGGACGTCCAAAAAAACACAAAAAAAAATCACCATATTGTTCTAAATGATCGTAAAGTAAAAAGTGAGACAGATAGCAACCCGTCCTTGCTCTAACGAACTATAGAAAACTGACGATATGAACAGTGGCCTTTCCACTCTCGGATTGGAGTGGCCGACCACCACAGAAACTGCCGAAGACATGTTGTAAGTGGCTAATCAGAAGAACTAGAAAAAATTGACGTTGAAATCAGTATCCTCTAGTTCTTGAATGGAACAAACATCTGAAGTCGGACTTGATGGATTGAGGGCCGGCATCATCAAAACCATACTTTGTCACTGTACTGCGAAGACGTTCATAGGTAGTAGATTTACTCGTATCAAGGTTCGGGGTAAGCAGGAAAGGTAACCCGCAAAACAGGGGTATCTAAAGGATATTTTTTGAATTAAAGAGGAAATATAATAAAGCGACTTATAGAGGGGAGACGCTTTTTTCGAATCATGGGTGTGGGGAGGGCATATACCCTTTCCACTAGCTACGCCACTGGATTTTATACCATAATCCAAGAATTGCAACTGGATATTTTATATAAAAAATGTAATGATACGTTAATCATAAAGAAGGTTATTGTGATGTCGGGATCGGTTCAGAAAATATTTTTTGTGATAATCGTTGATAGATTGTGCAAAGTACAAATCGTAGGTAGCTTATACATAAAAACGTTGGTTAATCCATAAAAATACACACTATAACACAGCAGATAACATTACAAAAAAAACAGATTTAAAACAAGAATGTGATTGAGAACCTTGGATGTTGAACACATTGTTAATTACTTCACCTGAGACAACCACCAGTGGCCACCGCCATATGGGAAAAGAAATGACAAAGCCGACAGGAGACAGCTGACCGACAGAGATAAGGGGCTTATTAAGAAAACTCAATTAACCAGAAAAGGGTCGACACCCGGAAGGACACCGATCAAAATTAGGAAGTACATGTATGGACCTTTAAAGCAAGAAGAGATAGCCAATTGAGCGACCAAGAACTGGTATGGAACCAAGGATAGGACACATCATAACCTAATTTTAGGTAAAGGGTGAGAGAGAGAGAGAGAGAGAATAATGGGAGTAACAAAGAACAAGATAGTCTATTATATTAATTATTAATTTGTTAATTTATAGTTGATATATGACTGGAGGAAGAGATTGTTTGCAGAAATATATGAAGACCGAAAAAAACCAGGAGGTAAGTCAAGGCGACTCACGTAGGCAGGAGCACGTCCCTGAAGTAGACCTGTCTCTACCGGGATCGTGAAAAGTATCTACCCGCTACCTATGGTGCTGAAACTTGGACACTGAATAGAACTGATATATAAAAACTAACTCGGACCTAGAGAGCACACGAAAGACAGATAATCGGGATAAAACTTAAAGATAGAAAAAGAAACAAGTGGATACGTGAACAAACGAAATTGAAGGATATTATAGAGCACGTAGCAGAAAGTGGTAATGGATTGGACATGTAGCACGCCCGACAGATGATCGATGGGCCAAGCGAACATTAGAATGGAGGCCACGAGAACAGAAAAGGAGCGTGGGATGTCCCAAAATAAAATGGTGGGATGATATACAAAGGGTTGCGGGCTGCAAATAGATCGAGATAGAAGAAGGCCTACATCCAGAATTGGATAGAATTAAGCTTATATATATATATATATATATATATATATATATATATATATATATATATATATATATATATATATGTATATATATATATATATATATATATATATATATATATATATATATATATATATATATATATATATATATATATACAGTCGACACTTTTTATAGTGAAAAACTCTTTATAGTGCAATTTTTTCAAGACCTAGAATATTTTAATGAAATTTCATGTAAAAAGCCCTGCATATAGTGAATCTGTAAAGTAGTAACACTCTATATAATAAAATTTTTACTGGAATTTTATGTATAAATTTTTATGCATTTATTGAGATCTTGGCCATTTCGGGTTTCCCATTTTTATCTAACATTAGCACGATTTCCATTTTTATGACGCATTCTTTTGAAAAGGTTCTTAACGCGTTTATAACGCCTAATGGTTGGCAACAAAACAGGTAGATTTCTGTGAGAAACCAGGGGAATAACCCATTTATATAGAAACCCGGGGAAACACCCATTTTATAGTCGAGGCCTAGTAATTCGCAAATTCAGGTTCAGTTTCTTTTTGTTTAAGAATCAAGTAAGATGTCCAAGCGAGTGTGTTTAAGTTTAGCTGAGAAAATTAAAGTTTTGGAGGAAGTTGATAAAGGCTGCAAAAAAATTGATGTTGCTGCAAAATTTGGTGTTTCTCCAAGTTTGCGACAGTATCATCAAGAAACCTAGTGTTCCAAACAGTCGAAAACGAGTACGGGTGAGTACTTACGAGGATGTAAATGAAGCAGTTTTACGATGGTTTCAAGTGGCCCGTACGCATCAAAACGTGCCAATATCGGGAAATTTAATAAAGCAAAAGCTCTGCAATTTGCTAATGAATTTAACTGCGTTAATTTTAAAGCTAGTGAAGGGTGGTTGAGTGCCTGGAAGACTCGCGATTCAATTGTTTTCAAGACGGTGTCTGCGAGAGTGCAGCGTTAGTCAGGAGGACTCTGATATTTGGACTGAAACTGTTTTAAAAAGTGCATTGAAAAAGTACGAGCCAAAAAACGTTTTGAATTGTGATGAAACCGGTTTGTTTTTTAAATGTTTGCCAAATAAAACTTTGCTTTTAAAAGTGATATATGTTTTGGTATTAAAACAAGTAAAGAAAGGGTGACACTTATGGTTGGAGCAAACATGGATGGCTCAGAAAAACTGAAATTACTGCTCATAGGTAAAAGCAAAAATCCCGGTGTTTAAAAGGAATTAAATCTCTGGAGTTAGATTACGCCAATAATAAAAAGGCATGGATGACTTCTGAGATTTTCGAAAGATGGATTAAAGAACTGGACACGAAAATGAAAAGCCAAAAGCGAAAGATTGTGATGTTTATAGACAATTGTCCTGCACACCCAGTTACTGTAAGTAAAAAATTAAGAAATATTGAATTGATCTTTTTTCCACCAAACATGACCTCCAAATTGCAACCTATGGACCAGGGTATTATACAAAAAACATAAAACATCATTATCGAAACAGAATTGTTCACAAAATTTATTAATGCGATTGATAACAACCTTCCAGTCCAAAAATTGATTACCCTTAGAGAGTGTATAACCGAAGTCGCTAAAGTATAGAGTGAAAATGTTTCTCAGAAAAACTATCAAAAACTGCTTTTCTAAAGCAGGTTTTACTGAAAAAAATTGACAAATGGGAAGAAGAAGACGAAATGGATTTCGCTACCTTAAAAAGGCAATGGGGTATTCTACAAAAAAACTGCTACCGTCGACGCAGATTTTTTACTTGAAGATTTCTTAGAAATCTACAATAATGTTGGCACGACAGATCTCCCAACTGACCGACATAATTGACGATATAAAAAGTATAGAAGATCATGAAGAAGAAACTGAAATCGGGGAATGTCCTGCTAAATTTAGTGAAAACGAAATAAGAAATGCATTTGACATTGTGCGAACTACTCTCAGGGGCCAGGGAAGTGTACCTGATCAAATCTTTATGCATTTGAATAAATGCGAGAATTTTGTTGAGCAACAATTATTTTTCAAAAGTAATGTTCAAAAGAAAATAACTGATTATTTTTCCTAGTACGTATGTACGTAGTATGTACATATGTATTAACAGATTTTGTATTATTCTTTTTATTTCGTATGTAGTACATACATACATAAAGTCCGTACGTTATATCTTTACACGTGCGTCATAGTTTTCAGGCAATATCCCAGACGACTATTATATTTTTTGTCTCTTTTTACCAATACCTACGATTTATTATTGGTGAAAAGAGACAAATAATATAATAGTCGTCTGTTATATGGCCTGAAAACTATGACGCACGGGTAAAGATATAACGTACGGACTTTATGTAGGTATTTAGCCCTTGTACATGCTATGTACTATTTAAACTTTCAAATGTTTAATAAAATCTTTTCTAATAATTCAATTTTGCAAGTAAATGATTACCAATATAAAATACATACATAGCAATATATACGGATTTTTTCTTTATATCGTCAAAAACTTTCTATAGTGAAATTTCGGTCAACATTTTAGTCTTTCACTATATAGAGTGTCGAGTATATATATATATATATATATAATATATATATATATATATATATATATATATATATATAATATATATATATTATATATAAGTGGAGAAAGCAGAAAAGTATTTGGAAAATTTTTGAGAAATCTAAAATATTAAATGCCATAAGCGTAACCAATTTTATTTAGGTATTTTAGTTAGGTTTAGTTACTCACAACATGAAACTTCTGTGTCGGTATTATTTGAACGATTCCTCAAGCAGGAACAATTTATTTTACTTAATCGTAGTTTTTCTCCATCAAAATTTATGTTTTAGATTTATGGTTGGGTGGCGTGAAATGAAACTACAAGAGAATTTGCTCCTAGTTGGATATGGTTTAAGACGGGAGAAGAAATGGATTACACAAGATGGGCAAGTGGCGAACCATCAGGAGCTTCTGATAATTGTCAATTTAGAAATTCGAACGCACAGTGGAATACTAGTTCTTGTTCTAACAGTTTACGTTTTTATTTGTCAGAGTACAATATAAAATTATTTATTACAATAAAGTAAGAATAATTACTCGGCAGTTACGTATTCATTATATTGCAATGAAATTAACTAATTACTATTATAACATGTGTCAATTCATGTAGGGCAGTTTAAGCAAAGCAAGTTCGTTAAGTTTTAATCTAATCATGTCCTTATTTAAGAAACAATATGTCCAAGTTAATATTTTAAAAACACTATTCTTTTTTATTGTTAGGTTGTAAATCCTCATAACATGTAATTGGCTTGAATTATATTCTTACAGATTATTGATGCGTTTTTTTTTTTTAAAGATTGGCCACAGTATTGGCTCTGTTACTTTATTGGCTAACTAGGTAGCTTTACACTATTACTATTATACACTCTTATGGTTACAAAAACATTTTAATAAGTATTGCATTTCAAGTTATATTCATATTAGCCTAGGTGAGAAGTTTATCTAAATGTTTGTGAGAATTTAAAATACACTCCTGGACAAAATTAACGCAACAATATATTAAATCATACAACTCTATAATGAATTAATTTTAATAATTTTTAAAAAAACACTTATTCGGATACTTTAAAAGTGAATTAGCTACCAAATTTCTCTATAAGATTCGAATTAAAATTATTCTTAAGACCTAATAACAAAATCGTTGAAATTATGTAATAATGAAAAAAATAAAACTCCGCTATGCCAGTCCCAAGCCTGGAGTCTTGTCACGCAAGAGATAAGAAAGGAGGAGGGGAGGAGTAACAAGCTCGTACAAAAAAACCAGGTTCATTTGGCCCGGATGACAGCACCCTGTAAGGGCTCCTGTCTAGGATACAGACGAAGATGCTGCCTTGTATTTTGGTGTTGGTTCATCAAGGCTAGAGAAAGAAAACCTCGACTACAAATAACCCGGCCCTCCAGGATTGGGGATTGAGACGTCAGACCAACCCTCTGACACTCGGAAAAACTTCTGAATGGTTAAAAATCCTAGTAAACAGCCTCGGAATGGATGGATTCAACGAAGACGACTCAAGCTACGAAAACGGACAAAAAATCTAGCTACTTGGAATGTACAGGGACTCTCTAGATAGCTAAACGAAGTACTGGAAGAAATGAACAATGCTAACATAGATATAGCTATTCTGACGGAAACTAAAAAAGAAAAGAATAGGATCAGGAAACATAGGGCCTTACGATCACTTCTATAGTGGAGTACCAAAAGATAAAAGGGCACAACAGGGGGTGTCTATTATGGTACGTAAGTAAGAACTTGAGAAGATATATATCCAACTGGGTAGCCATAAGTGAACGGATAATTAAACTGAATATATGTATTTGCGAATATAGAGTCACTATCTTGGGAATAAACGCAATCAATGACGATGCTCTAGTAGAGAAAAAAGATGAACTTTTTGAACAATTACACGACGAAATTTTAAAAGTAGGAACATCAAGAGAACTGATAATAATGGGGGACATGAATAGTAGAGTGGGCAAAAAAGACAACAATTCAGTAATTGGAAAACACGGAGAAAGAATAGTTAATAATAATGGACAGAGATTAATAGAGGTGTGCGAACAAAATCATCTGCGGATATTAAATGGGTTTTTACCCACATAAAGAGATACACAAATACACCTGGACACAAAACACGAGAGAGCTAAAGTCAATAATAGACTACAGTATAATAAAACAAACAACACAGATTAAAGTTCACGATGTAAGAGGCGTATCGAGGAATAACATGCGGTTTCAGATCATCACCTATTGAAAATGAAAACAGTATTCCCTGGAAGAGCAAAAAATACGAAACAAACAATCCACGACAAATGAACCAGAACAAAATCAGAGCGAAAAAAAATTCAATCTAAACAGCTTGGAACACGATAGCGTGAAAGAGTTATATAGGAAAAGGTTAGACGATATGTTTGGGAAACAAAGAATTTGAAAAGATATACAAGACCACTATAACCATATTAAAAACTCGATACACCAAGCAGCTAAAGAATCATTAGGATACCACGAACCAGGACATAAAAGAAAACCTTATTGCGGGACAAGGAAACGGAGAAGCTCGTCTTAGAAAAGAAACAAAAATACCTCAAGTTCCTGAATACGAAAGCAACCACCGATAAAATAGCATATAAAGAAGTACAGGCCTTGGTTCGTAGGCATATCACTCAAAGGAAAAACGACACGTGGGAAAAGAATTGTAATAGACTGAATACATATCTGGGAGGAAGACAAAGTTCAGAGAGCTGGAAAATTCTTAAACACAATTAGACAGGAAACAAAAAAAGATATATCACCGATAACCCCAGAAGTATGGAATGAATATTTCGCAAAATTATTAAACGAGGACAGGGAAAAATTTTTAGGGAACCGTGACGATGAGTTTGATAATATACACACGACTTCTTCACCCATAAGACTAAACTGTTGCTGAAATAAGAAAAGTATGCAAACGACTCAAGAATGGGATGTCCCCCCCGTCCAAGCAATATTCCCAAGAAACTTGTAAAGTATGGCACAGATAATTTATTTAAACACCTCACCTCACTTTTTCCAAAAATGTATAAACCAAAGAAATATCCCGGAAGAATGGAGTAATTCAATAATATCAACCATACATAAGAAGGGAAGTAAGAACCAAATGTAACAATTACCGAGGGATAGCCGTTACAAGCTCCATTAGTAGAATATATGGCAAAGTGTTAAAGGTCAGACTAGAAATGGAATATAGCGATATTTAAGTAGAGGAGCAAGCAGGATTCCGAACAGGAAGATTAACTCTAATCACCTATTCTGCCTAAACACAACTCATAGAAAAAAAAGTGTCGGTAAACCAAGAAGTACACTGTCTATACGTGGACCTTAAAAAAGCCTATGATAGCGTCCCCCATAGAAAACTCTGGGCTGCAATGGAGCAAACCAACATAGAAACGACATTAGTAGAGGCGGCCAAAACCATATATAACAATTTAACAGCAAAAGTAAAAGTAAAAAATAAAACTTCTAACGGCTTCAAAGTCACCAAAGGTCTTAAACAGGGATGCCCCCTTTCCCCAACATTATTTAAAATCTATTTAGAACAAGCATTAAAGAACTGGAAACGGAAATGTGAGAGAATGGGTATACCATTGAACGAGAAAACGCTATATACTCTCTGCTTTGCAGACGACCAAATAGTAATAGCACAAGATTGTGACGACCTAGAATACATGAGCAGCAAACTAATAGAAGAATATGACATCTGGGGCCTCGAGGTAAACTTAGAGCCCAAAACCGAGTACATGTGTATTGGAGGACAAAACAGAGATCTTATCTTAGAAAATGGCAAACACATTAAACACTGCACAGCTTACAAGTATTTGGGAGTAATAATTACGAATGATGGACTCTTAGACACAACAATTAAAGAACGGAACAACCTTAGGAAGAAGAGCAATATCGCTAATGAATAGCATCATATGGGACCAGCAGATATCAAAAACAAATAAACATAGATACATAAAACCATCATTAAGAGCATCATCTCATATGGAAGTGAAGTATTGCCACTCAAACAAACAACGGAGAAGAGTCTCGAAACAACAGAAATGGACTACTGGCGAAGAGCTGCCGGCCGATCGAAACGAGAAAAGATCAGAAACACAAGAATCCGGGAAATTATGAACGTGAAACACACCATCGTAGATGACATAAGAAGTAAACAACTCCGATGGCTTGGGCATGGTCCAAAGGATGGAAGAACATCGAATCCCCAAGCAAATATTGGATGGAAACCATACGGCCCGCAGAAAGAGAGGTAGACCAAGGCTTAGTTGGAGAGAAGGAGTTGACAGGGAAATGAGAGAGAGAGACCTGGAGGACGATTTGTGGAATGATAGGGAACAATGGAGACTAGGAATCGGAAGACGTCGGAGAACGTTTTTAGACCGATCTATATATATATATATATATATATATATATATAAATATATATATATATATATATATATGTATATATATATATATATATATATATATATATATATATATATATATATGTATATATATATATATATATATATATATATATATATATATATATATATATATGAAAAAAATAAACTGGGACACTAGTAGCGTGTGTTGCCTCCTCTACTTAGGATGACAGCGTTTATGCGCCTAGGCATGCTTTTAATTAAATTTTGGATAAAATCTTGAGGAATTTGCTCCCATTGTGTGATAACTGCATTTTCAAGTTCCCTCAGGTTTCTAGGTGCAGGTATACGACGTTTCACGTTTTTCTTAAGGTGAATCCCATACATGTTCTATCGGATTCAGATCCGGGCTTTTTGGTGGCAATTGCATAATCGGTATATCAGCTTGATTAAGATAATCGAGTACCTCCCTAGCCACGTTAGGTCGAGCGTTGTCTTGCATAAACAGGAAATTGGGCCCCACAAATGACCGAAAGGCATCACATGTTCTATTATAATATTCTCAAGATAGTAGTCAGCATTCATGGATCTCGTACGGACAGGAACTAACTCTGTGCGAGCATCAAAGCAGATGCCACCTCAGAACATAACAGAGCCACCGCCGAATGGAATCCTTGCAGAAATATTGCAAGGAGCAAACCTCTCTCCTGGTCTTCGCCATACTCGCTCACGACCATCTGGATGTTTTAGACTAACCCTAGATTCATCTGTGAAGAAAACTTGTTTCCAATCATCCACAAACCAGTTTTTCGTGATTTCGAGCAAAACGTAACCTGGCAACTCTGTTCTCTCTAGTAAAGCAAGGGCGCAGTGGCTGTTTCCTACTGTTTAATCCAGCTTCATTTAACCGTCTTCTAACTGTTTTAGAAGAAATTATGACATTGCGAACAGCTTCGAGTTCGTTTCTTATTATAGAACTAGTGACAGTCCTGTTTCTTAAAGCATATTGTCTTATAAAACGTTTCATCTAGGTCGCTAGTGCATCGTTTTCCGCCCTTGCCCCTAGCCTTCTAGAATAAGTTCCTACTTCATTCAAGCGTCTTACCATACGACTTATTGTGGAACGATGTTTGCCTAACAAATTGGCAACATAACTCTGACAATATCCCGCGTCCAATAAAACTGAGGCTCGCACTACCCCGTGTTCAGTTAAATTCCTTGTTCGATTCATTTTTCTAATTCTTCGGGGTCAAAAAGAAAACAGTCTACCACAGAAACGTATTACTTTGAAAAAGGGAACAATTTATAACTTACTTTTAAAGAAAATCTACCGCATTATTACATAAAATTGTTTATCTTCTAAAAAATTCTTTAAAACTGTAAATCTAAACGAATTGTTTTGATTTCTGTTATGAACAACGAAAACAAAATAGCCTACTATTTCAAATACTCGATAAACTTTAAAACTGACATAAGAAAAAAGATAAATTAATTTTCAGATTGTTGCGTTAATTTTGTCCAGGAGTTTATTTGAACTTAAGCTAATTCAGGAACATAGGCTTAAGGTTGAACTTGAAATTAATTAAGGCTAACTTAAATTAATCCGGCGTTAGGTGGTCCGAGGACCATGGGAGACCACAATGGACGTGACGTGGAGGGGGGGTGCGATAAACGGTCCTGACTGTGGGGTTGGGATGATGTGTGGTTTTTATCCAGGAAGTTGAGCTGAGCCTTCCTGATAAATTCCTGAATTTTGAGTATCTGGAGGTCTCTATGGATCTGGGTTTTGCGGACGAACCATGGGGCTTTGCCAATGATGTGTGGGGGGCCTTGTTTTGGATGGTGGGTCTGCGGGTGCGTGATATCTGGCACCATGCTGGTCTGGAGTAGGTTAGTCCCGGTTCGGATGATCATCCTTCGGATTGTCAATTTGCTGGACTTGAGTAGAGGGTAGAGCTTGCCGAGGAGTTGATTGGTTTTCTTGGCCGAGGCAGTAACCTGTTCCTTCCCTACTAGCTGCTTGTCTTAGTGGAGGCCCAGGTACTTGATGCTGTTTGACCATCGGAGTCCTGGTTCCTTGGAGGGTGAGGCTTTACGGCGGTGAGATGCGGGCCTTTGAAAACATGATGGTATTCGAACTAGGGAACTGGCGTGTTAAGATGGCGTTGGAGGCGGCTGGGTGTTGATCCTGGTCGACTTAGTGATGGCAAGTATTGGCTACGTTAGCACTAACCTTATGGAATAAAAGTACTGCTGTAAACCTACTCAAAGAATTGTTTTTCGTAGAATGTTTTTTTTTGGTGTTTCATCTGTTTGCGATCTAAACAAGCAACAACAGTTTTTAGAGTTAATTTGCTTCTGGCTGGGACTTCATATTAGTTTCTCGAGGAATTTAGCTCCATTTTCAATGTTTGTTTTTTGTGTTTGCCGTATATTTTCCCTCGGAAAACATTTTTAGTGTTTGTTACGAAACAACAGCGCATTCTGTCAAATGTCAAAACTTTTAAAACCAACGAAGGAAGTTGGAGCTGTCAAGTAAGGTCACGTTAACTAGCTTAGCTGTAAAGCTCGGTGACGTCGTAATTCAGCGGAAAAGTGACAACGTTGCATTTTGAAGGTGTTCAGAAGCCAAGATCTTTGGATATAATTAAGAATTTTTGATGACACATGGATGGGTAATACAAGACACTACTTTCTAAATTACCTAAAAGTAAAACGGATTTGTTTTTTTTTTTGTTTTAGGCTTATTTGTTATTTACGGGGGTTTAATCACATGTCGGAAAATTTTACGGTTCTCGGTTGACAAAACACTTGTATCACCAAGTTTTCCATGATTTCTCAGTACCTGGTCCTGGATGAATCAGGTTTATGAAGACAGAGGAGTTTGCTAAAAATCCCTAAGTACATGACGCCCTTCTTAAGAAAGTGCTTTTACTTATTAGGCTTCTCATCCGTATGCCAAAATTCCTAATACCTTAAAAAATTCTAGACATGGTACAATTTAAAGGTAATACAAGAATATCCTGTTAAGACCATATGATTTCTTTTTCTGAGCATAGCATACGTGCTGCGAGGAAATCCCTAAAGCTCTACAGGAGTGACGCGTATGGAAAAAAGCAATTCACGTGTGTCTTGAATCGCTGGAAATTGTATTAGGTGGAAACACACATTGCTGGGCAAATCATTCCAAAGGGAGGATTTCTTTCCATATAAAAGTCCGGTTAAAAAGAGATGTACGAGGAATGACAAGCGGAACCTCGCACGGATGTGATATATTTGATATAATGTGTATTCCTAGCATGCACCGCTTTCGGAGGAATTAAGCGGGTGATATCCATCTAAGACTTTCCATGAAAATACTTGTAGAATAAGCTCAAATCGCCAACCGTTTTTCGATGTTTCCTGGGTATCAAGACTTCTAGTCAGTTTCTGGGTCTCTAACCTGGTGAACAGCTCTTTTCTGAATAGAATCCAACAAATACAATGCACGTTTCGAGCAGAATACTTAGCCTTTTAAACATATCCTATACACTGTTTCTGGCATTATTTAACTGATCATAATCTTTAATATGTATAGTCCCTGTCCCAAAATATAAAATCCTGCTTTTTTGCCGTTTTTTTTTAAAGTGGGCAATATAAATAATTTCTAACCTTTTGTTTGTGATAGGTTGCAGAGATGGATTTAAGAATTTTTATTCATTAAAGCAAATAAATTAAATTATAAGTGATTTTGGAGATGTTTTTATTTATAGATGCCAAAGGATAAGAAGAACAAATATACGGGGTTTACATGATGGGGACATATTGTATAAATAAAAATATATTTTAACTTAAGCCTAATTCGGTTTTCAACTATCCACTGTCATCAGCTGAGGTAATTATCAGTGGTTTTATATTATTTACATAAATATATGAATCTTCAACTTTAACAACGTGCTGAAAGGAATTCTTTTATTCAGCTTTCACAAGGTAACTTTTTTTACTAATTCAACTAATGACACGCTTTAGGAGGAGAAATATTTTGTGCCCTTATTTTTGATTTAACTTGATGCCAAATATGTTTAATTGGATTAAACACACAATAATACGGAGGCAGTATGTCCCATTTTTCTCAATCATACTATCAACAAACATATTTTCTGTCCAGTTTATAGTTGTCAAAACTTCATAAAGTCAAATAAATGTAATTTTTTTTTTAACATATATTCCTGTATTTCCGATTTGGTGTTGGCTGCATTAGGAACCTTATTTTAATAGCCACTATGGTAACTTGCATTGTCCACAACTAAAACACTCTGTTTGGGAACATTTGGAAAAAGGGGAATAATGAAATTAATTTTCAAAAAGTTCTGCGGTTTGTATCTTCGTAATAGTCCAAACTAGAATCTTTTATGTTTTTTGAAGATAATAGTAGACAGACAGTCCTTTTCAGATCCTAGCATGCAAAAATGGTTATTCGATTTACCTTTATTTGAAGGTGGTTTTACTCTGACATTTCTGTACTGTTTTCATCCACACGCCTTTTTGCACAGTGTCATGGGTATCGCACAATGTTTCGTCAAGGTAAAATTATTGGCGCAATTCTCTGATCGATACTTCTTAATTTCTTGTAAATAAGTATGTCGCAAATCCGTAATCTGTAAAAGGTTTGATTGGCCACAATCTATACTGGTGCCGACCCTGTACCAGTCTTAATTTTAGTGTTGTCTAGTGTCGGCACCAACTGCTCTTCATACATAGAATAATATTTTTCTCCTGATGACGGTCTTCTCACGGACGCGCCACATAATTAAAATAGAACCGTTACGTTGTATGGTGTAAGTAAAAACAAAATAAAAATAATAAAAAGTATCTTTCGAATCCCAATGGGAATCTGTGGTCATAGGGCCTATAGGTTATCAAGATACTTAAACGGCGGCTCCAAACCGGGTTGCCAAGTAGTAAATATTTAGCTAAAATAGATCCAATATGCTCTACTGCAGGCGCAAGTGGGGGGAAGGGCGGTATAAGACAAAGCAGGTAAAATAAAAATACGTTTATCGTAATAGGCGCTGGCAACTATGCACAAAACTTTAATAGGGTTGTTTGTTGTCCCATTGAAAAAGCAGAAAGTCAGGTCTTATATCTTGGGATTTACTTTAATAAGTTATTTTTTATTATTATTTAAATATTATATGTGAAAGTAGGATGTTAATTATATGTGTATCTATGTATGTGTACAATATGTATATATAAAAGTGTTGATAGATTTTCATTTTTTATTTTTATAGAAATGAATTGAGGTTTTACCTGATAGTAGAAAAACCCGGCAACAAGTCTGATGGGTTTGCGGCTTCATCAGTTCTTAGTTTACCGGTCTTCTTTTATCTGGAGAAATTCTGAATTAAGTCTCGTCCTTGCAAAATATTTAGACACAAAATTTTACTGAAAAATAAGATTATCCGTTATTGCCCCTGACACCTAAAATGAATTTGTTCGATATGTTTGCCTCTTTAGCGCAAGTAAAACAATTTTATCGCTATGTCATGCTTAAAAATTTTTTGCGAAGGAAAAAAAATCGTACTAACTGCAAAAGGCAACAAAAATAGTACAAAATATCGCCAAAGCGGATTCTTGATTTTTCTTTTACAAGATAATTACCCAATCATTTTGGATTTATCTTAATTAACCCAAATAATTTTAAAACAAAGGTAATTTTTGTGTTCCGTACGGAACACTTATAAGATCAACTTCGGTGTCTGTCTGTCTGTCTGTCTGTCACAAAACACACCCGATTTTCTCCGAAACTATTTGACATAGAAAGGTGAAATTGGTAATAATATAGGAATTGATGGCCTTAATTAGAGCCATGTAGTTTTGAGAATTTTAAATTTTGACTTAAGGGGTTAGTTTTTGGGGTGAAGTTCAGAAGTGAAAAAA
>JAHKBH010003688.1:0-18187 GCA_019049505.1 Pachyrhynchus sulphureomaculatus
GAAGAACGGTTGGCGACTTGAGCCTATTCTACAAGTACTTTCATGGAAAGTGTTCGAAGGATGTGGCCCGCTTAATTCCTCCCAGAGCGGTGCATGTTAGGAGTACAACGTCGCGCTAATACTTCACATTCGTATGAGGTTCAGCTGTGTTACTCCTCGTACAACGCTTTTCAAGCAGTCTTTTATATGGAGAACATCATACCTTTGGAATAGTTTGCCCAGGACTGTGTTTCCCATCGAGTACAATCTACAGCGACTCAAGAACAACGTGAATCGCTTTCTCCGCACACGTGTCGCTCCTGTAAGCGCTTTAGGGATTTTCCCTGTAGCACGTGTGCCAGACCCATAAAAAAAAAAGAGAGGTCCTAATATAGATCCCTGAGGAACACTCCTCGATGCCCGATCTTGTGGGAAATTATAAGCCTGCCAAAATCATCATTTTGGTAGGCTTATAATTGTTGTTGTCGTGTCCAATTTTCCATTTAAGATGCTAAACAAATTCACTGCATTTCCCCGAACACCATACGATTCCAGTTGGAACATAGGGTGTTATGATTGACACTATCAAACGCCTTTAACAGGTCAATGCACATTGTCATTGTGAGCTTCCTTATTACTTATAGAACTTAATATATGAGTTAATGCTTGATAAACCGCTCTAAAAAACTGTAAATTTATTTTTCCGAAATCCATTTTGGTTGCTGGAAAATAAAGAGTTTGCGTTCAAAAAAATCGATTAGCCTATTGTTCATGAATTTTTTCAAATATTTTACCTACGTTTGAGAGCAGCGATTGGCCTATAGTGTTTTTCTTCATGTAAACCCCCTTTTTTGTGTATTGCTGTTACTAAGGCATTTTTTTAGTTCTGAATATATACACCTGTATCAAAAACATAAATTAATGATATAGGATTAAGGCTCTGGGATAGAATTTGTAACCTCTCTAATAATACGTATTTTTTATTGTCCTGGACACTTCCAGAGGGTAGTTGGTCTCAAATAAATAAAGCGTACAGAACTATCAAATCGTATCATATTATACATATATACATTTTATAGTTTTTAGTACCGAGAAATACGTTACTTCTACACTATTCTAGTCTTAATACCTGGGGTTAATAATTTGCTCATTTTTGTTAGCTACAATATTTAGAGTTTTCTGTCTAAATTTTTTAAAACTTTATAACGCTTAGTTTTTTTTTAACGGGACTTAAGAAAGTAAAAAATTACACAGGGGAACAGCTGTTTTGGTGTCGAGGTTTTTTTTGAGCTGATTCTATATCAATTTGATGTCCTGAATTCCAAATAACGTATTCATTTTGTACCTAGGAGCTCAAATTTTTAAGAATACAATTTTAGAGAAATATAAGTTACATTGTTGTAACTCACTCAAATCCGTAAGTGTAGTAACAAAAGTAGATACGAAATTTTTATTTTAGTTATACAAAATACAATATTATGTCGTACTTACAAACAAAAAAAAACATTGATGAAATGAAATAGTCACTCAACACTTTGAAAGCTTCTTTTCCGCGACATTCTTGAATGTTTTTTAAATAGTCCCCTTTTAAACTCCAGCAGTAATCTGCTCATCATGTGCATGTCCCAGCTTCCTTGGTAGCGGTCCTCCATAACTTTAATATCTTGGTGAAATCTTTCACCTTTTTCCTCACTCATGTCTCCTAAATTTTCTGGAAAACGGTCTAAAGTGGCTGTGTAAATAGTGTATTTAATACTCATATTGCACCCTAAGGATTTGAAACTATTAAGCATCTTGTTAACCATTTCAACATAGTTTTGAGCTTTATGATTGCCTAGAAAATTTTCTACAACTGCAACAAATGATGTCCAAGCTTCTCTCGTTCAACTTGATTCATTGAATTTATGAAGGCAGGATCCTTAATTAATTGTCTTATTTGTGGGCCGTCAAATATCCCTGCTTTGAGTTTTTTCTGTGCTCAACTGATGCATTTTTTACCCCTATATATGTAAAACAAGAACCCATTCTTATCAAGAGCCTTTACAAATTGCTTCATTAAGCCCAACTTTATATGTAACGGAGGAAGTATGATTTTTTTCTCTTTCAACCAAAGCGTCGTTAATGACATTCTTTTCCCCAACGTCCATGTTTTTTCTCTCTGAGGCCAATCTTTTTTCTAACCCAGTGGTGTTGTTTTGTCCCTACTATCCCAGAGGCACAAGAAACACGGTATATTTCGTGTAACCACTTTGCTGCCCAAGAAGAAAGTTTACCATTTTTAAGTCTACACAAATCCATCCATTGATGTTCGTAATACTTTATATTCTGCAAGACCAAAGCTATGGTATTATATTCTTCTTTCAGTTTCGTTGAGTGAGCTAGTGGTATTGAACCATATTTATTCCCATTATGTAGAAGGACACATTTTAAACTTCGCTTTGAACTGTCAATAAATAGGCGCCAATCATCTGGAATATATTCAGAAAGTCCCATTTCTTTCATGAGTCCCTAATTTCGTGACAAAATACAAGATGGTCTTCTCTTGGGAGAAAAGAATGGTAGCAGATCTTTTTCTCTTGTACGGTAAAAAGGTAATTTTGGTTCCTTGTTCCAGTAAATTTTTGTCGTTCAACCTAGAAGCCAGTACTTCAGAAGCTTTTTTCGATAAATTGAGATCCCTGGCGAGGTCATTTAATTTCATTTTGATTGAAGCGTTGAGGAACTGATGACGTCCCCTCATAGTCACTGTTAGTTTCATTAGCATCAGAACTTTTATTAGCATCAGAAGAGCGATCAGAGGGAAAATATTCGTCATCAGAGATATGTGGTAGCTGATGAAATGTTGGAATCGGTATTTCATCTGAGTGCGGGATAGGGCGTATTCCCGAGTCTAAATTGGGATAAGTCCACTTACTGCGGTTATTTCGATTGATTCCATTAGTATTTACTAAACAGAAATAACAATCATTGAAGTGGTTTTTTTGGTTCTCTCCAAACCATTGGTACGCCGAATTTTAGACATTTTCTTTTCCCAGTAGTCCACTGCCGTAAATGCTCTGTACAAGTTTTACTACGAGATGCGGGGCCCACGTTTTGTCCTGATCACTAAGCTTAACTCCAAAGTATCCAAGATACGCTCGCTTTACAAAGTCAGTAATAGTTTGTCTGTTTTGTTGAAACATGTATTCTCCCGCATATACAGTCCCTGGCCAAATTATTAGACGCACTGTATTTTTTTAGTAATTTTATGTTTCTTAAGAGTTCTTATGCAATAATGGTATATTTAAACTACAATATTATTGATTTTTATTTAAAAGAATTGTTTGTAGACTACATATTTGTATTTATTTTTAACATATGGCAACTCTATGTTGACAAAGTGATACATGAACGTAAATAAGTACAAACCTGTATCAGTCGCGATCGGAATCGAGTCAGGTACGGACGTGTTTCTGTGGCTTTATGGACTGTGATTGTTTGTTTAACAGTTTTATACTACTCAGTTATTAGTTTATTTTGTATGCAGTGTTTTAAAAAAGTAATTGGACTATTTTCATTATGTGTAGAAAAGGCGATCTTTCACCACGTAAAAAAAGCTGAAGTGAAGGCCCTTGTGATTGCGAAAACATTTACAAACCGAGAAATATCACGAAGATTGGAGGTTTCTGAAGCTAGTGTACGACGCATAAAAAAGAAAATTGAGTCAGGGAAAGAATTAAGCCCGAAAAGAAAGAAAAGATGCGGTAGAAAACCAATTTTCACTCCACGGTCAGAGAGATGTTTGAAGAAAATTTGTGTAGAAAACAGATTTGCTACCACAAAGGTAATAAATCACAACTCCAGGATGCTAGCGTAAATGCTTCTAAGCGCACTGTTCGAAGAAAATTGAAAGAATTAGATTTTAAGGCCTGTCGCCCCGCCAGGAAGCCCAAGTTAACAGCTGCAATGAAAGCAAAGCGCCTGAAGTGGGCCAAACAATGGCAAGACAAAGATGTGGACTTCTGGAGATCGGTAAGATACAGCAATTTAATCAATAATTGATACATTATTATCATTTTCAGTTAAATAAAGCAAATAAACATGGAAGTTTATATATTTTTCCTATTTTTGACAGGTCTGCTTCAGTGACGAAAGCACATTCGAAATTTTGCAGAATAAAGCTCAGTATGTATGTGCGTCGTCGTCATGGAGAAAAGTTTCATCCTGATTGTGTCGTCCCGACGGTTAAACATCCCACCAAAGTGATGATTTGGTCAGTTATCAGCGGCAAGGGCACTGGACGTCTGTACGTCCTCAAAGGAATAATGAGGCAAGATCAGTACAAAGAAGTATTAAAAAATCGGTCGATTCCGCAACTCAGAGAATGGTTTCCAAATGAGGACCATTCACTTTCATGCAAGATGGAGCTCCCTGCCACACTGCTCGGTCTGTTAAAGCTTTTTTGGCAGAAAAAAATATCCCTCTGTTGGATTGGCCGGGTATGAACCCCACTGAAAATGTGTAGGAGCTGATGAAAAGAGAAGTGGCTAAAGATGTGATTACCAACAAAACCAAGCTCCTAGAAAAGATTATTCATGTGTGGAATCATCATCCTCAAATGCAGGAGACAATACAATCTTGCATTGATAGCATGCCGCGCAGAATTAAAGCTTTGATAGCGGCTAAAGGTGGCTCAACTAAATATTGACTTTTACTAACATTAATTTCACTTTTCTTTAAAACTTAATAAACTTATGCTTTTCTAAATTAATGCTGTTTTATTTATGTCAAATAAATAGGTAATTGATTGGATAATATAAAAATAAAAAACAAATCAATTTAAAAAATAATAAAACGGTACAATATCACTCGGTAATTAATATTTTACATGAAATCTTGCAGTGCGTCTAATAATTTGGCCAGGGACTGTATAGCAAAACACATCAGGTTGATTTACACAACTTCTTCTTGAACTGGAACCTGAACTCATTTTAATTCTGTTCAATAACACAAAAACATTCTTTTCTTAACATAAAATAACACGCCGAATTCGATCTACTCTCCTTAGTAAGAACGCACAAACTGACGAGACTTACCCGAGTTAGGTGATTAAAAGGGTCAGTTCAGGTACCTGATAGGCAATGGTTCCACTATTTATAGATTTACCTGGAATTTACTCAATTACAGACTGACAATAAAACCATTGTACCTACATTAATGAATATATAATAATTTTAGAACTCTCATAAATGAATATACTGAATAAAAACCACATTGGTAGATAAGTTGATGTATCTAAAAAACGTAGAGCTGATAGAGAAAAAAAACGGATTGCATGTATAGATTTAGCGTCCCCAAATATAGTTAAAATCAGCTCTAAAATCCCAGGCACCAAAACAAAAAATATTTTTTTGTTGCCCTATGTTATAAGTGTTTTTTACAATATTGGAACATTGTTAGTAATATAGCTGAGATTTTGCTTATTTCTCTCCTTCCTCTTCTGACTTATAGCTAGGCACTATTGCCTGTTTTCTTTATCCCCTGCTTTAAAGATCGTCACTCCATCTCTTTCTTGATCTTCTTCTTGTCTCTTGCTATCCGTACTAACCTGTTGTTTGCCATTCTTCCTATGTGTTTGATCCCATTCTACTTTTCTTCCTCTTATTCACTGGGTTGATATTTTCCATATTACAGGTGCGTCTTATGTTTTCATTCCTTTTTCTATTCCTCGATGTCTTGTTTGTACATCTCCTAAGAATTCTCGTTTCAGTTGATTCCAGCATCCTCTGTGTTATATTTAATTCGGGTCTTGTTGCAGATGTATAAGTAATTATTAGTCGTATTACGCTCTTATATATTGTTGTTTTGATCTCAACGGAGTGGAATTTGTTTCTAAAAATGGTATCATTGAGGCATCCCGCTATCCTATTAGCTTTGTTGACTTGATGTTTTATTTCTTCCTCGATTTTTTTCCGAAATTAGATATTCTGATACCCAGGAAATCGACCTACATCACCTGTTTTATATTTATCTTCCACCACCAGCTTGTACTTGTTCGACTCTTTTGCTATTACTATTGTCTTGGTTTTTTCAGTTGAAATGGACATATTATATTGTTTTACTGCTATGTAGAATTCGTATAGCAACCTTTGAAGATCTTTCTCGGTCTCAGCCATTATTATCGTAATCTGTATAACATATAATTTTAAATTCTCTGTTACCCATTTTATATCCCTGCTTTCTAATTTCAACTATAATATTATTAGAAGAGGACTTAAACAGTCGCCCTGCCTGATTTCAGATTCATAGTTGATTGGTTCAATCATTCCGTCTGCTAATCTTGCAACTACTTTATTGTCTTTATATATATTCTCGATAGTTTTAATTAGGTCTATCGGGATGTTCGTGTTATAAACTCCTGAACAAAATTAACGCAACAATCTGAAAATTAATTTATCTTTTTCTTATGTCAGTTTTAAAGTTTATCGAATATCTGAATAGTAGGCTATGCATATTTTGTTTCGTTGTTCATGACAGAAATCCAAACAATTCGTTTTTAGATTTACAGATTTAAAGAATTTTTTAGAAGATAAAACAATTTTCTGTAATAATGCGACAGATTTTCTTTAAAAGTAAGCTTATAAATTGTTCCTTTTTCAAAGTAATACGTTTTTTGTGGTAGACTGTTTTATTTTTGACCCCGAAGAATTAGAAAAAATGAATCGAACAAGGAATTTAACTGAACACGAGGTAGTGCGAGCCTCAGTTTTATTGGACGAGGGATATTGTCAGAGTTATGTTGCCAATTTGTTAGGCAAAACATCGTTCCACAATAAGTCGTATGGTAAGACGCTTGAATGAAGTAGGAACTTATTCTAGAAGGCTAGAGCAAGGGCGAAAACGATGCACTAGCGACCTAGATGAACGTTTTATAAGACAATATGCTTTAAGAAACAAGACTGTCGCTAGTTCTATAATAAGAAACGAACTCGAAGCTGTTCGCAATGTCACAATTTCTTCTAAAACAGTTAGAAGACGGTTAAATGAAGCTGATTAAACAGTAGGATACCAGCCACTGCTCCCTTGCTCACTAGAGAGAACAGAGTTGCCAGGTTACGTTTTGCTCGAAATCACGAAAACTGGTCTGTGGATGATTGGAAACAAGTTTTCTTCACAGATGAAACTAGGGTTAGTGTAAAACATCCAGATGGTCGTGAGCGAGTATGGCGAAGACCAGAAGAGAGGTTTGCTCCTTGCAATATCTCTGCAAGGATTCCATTCGGCGGTGGCTATGTTATGTTCTGGGGTGGTATCTGCTTTGATGCTCGCGCAGCGTTAGTTCCTGTCCGTACGAGATCCATGAATGCTGACTACTATCTTGAGAATATTGTAATAGAATATGTGATGCCTTTCGGTCATTTTGTGGGGCCCAATTTCCTGTTTATGCAAGACAACGCTCGACCTCACGTGGCTAGGGAGTTACTCGATTATCTTAATCAAGTTGATATACCGATTATGCAATGGCAGCCAAAAAGCCCGGATCTGAATTCGATGTATGGGATCACCTTAAGAAAAATGTGAAACGTCATATACCTGCACCTAGAAACCTGTGGGAACTTGAAAATGCAGTTATCACAGAATGGGAGTATATTCCTCAAGATTTTATCCAAAATTTAATTAAAAGCATGCCTAGGTGCATAAACGCTATCATCCGAACTAGAGGAGGCAACAAACGCTACTAGTGTCCCAGTTACACCATTAATTTTGCTACTAGTGTCCCAGTTTATTTTTTTCATTATTACATAATTTCAACGATTTTGTTATTAGGTCTTAAGAATAATTTTAATTCGAATCTTATAGAGAAATTTGGTAGCTAATTCACTTTTAAAGTATCCGAATGAATTTTTTCTAACTTTTAGTGTAACCAATGTTCATAAAAAATTATTAAAATTAATTCATTATAGAGATTTGTATGATTTAATATATTGTTGCGTTAATTTTGTCCAGGAGTGTATAAGAAATGAAAATAACGTCTTCTATTTGCACATTGTCAAAAGCTTTTTTTAAATCTATCAGGCACAAGTATGCTGGAATGTTGTATTCTATGAATTTTCCTTTTACCTGTCTCACAATGAATACGGCATCGGTGCATGAGCATCTACTTCTGAATCCTTGTTGTTCTTCTTTCAGTTGTACTGTCGTACCATCAAACCATTTTAATGAAGCGTGTTCTTATGCGTACTTCTCTAATAGAAATAAAAAAAGGCAAAACTTCTTTTAATATCAGGCTAAGTTCAAACTAGAGATAAAGATTCAAGATGCCGTATTTTTTCCAGTCAGTTTTTCGGTTACTTTTATGTCCTTAGTTACCTTATTTAAAACAAACCTTCAATAAATAAAAGTCTACCATACACCAAAGAATAATGAATCATTAATACTTTTTTCAACTGGATATATCATAATTTATAATATTGTTCAATTACAACGGAGTAAGAATTTATTAATATTTTATTTCGAAACTATAACATAAAATGCAGCGAGAAATATTCATTTTTGCCTTCGGTGATGGAAGGCTGGATTTCAGGATTTAAATTTTAAAAGGCATATCTCATTTCGTGTCATTTTATCGCGGTGCACGAAAGGACATTTCATCATAAATCATGAAAAATATTATTTCTTAAAAATTATATGGGTTTTGTGGATCATACCGCGAGCTTGAAAAATATGCTTTGACCTGGAAATGTTTCCGGATTAGCGAAGATTTAAATTTAAATAAAAACTTTGACCTTGCTTCGTTAAAAAAATACAGTAGATATTGATCGACGTTGTTTTTTAAAGGTCCATTAAAATTGTATTAAAATTCAGTCGTGTATGTAAAAAAGTAACAAGAAATTTATTAATGGAACGGAATTATTTACGAACTTTCTGAATTATATATATATATATATATATATATATATATATATATATATATATATATATATATCTATATATATATATATATTTATATTTATATTTATATTTATATTTATATTTATATATATATATATATATAATATATATATATATATATATATATATATATACAAGATGCCCAATATGTATGGAATAATGATTCCACAGCATTTATTAATCAGTGTATCAAAAAAATATTTAAATAAAAGTTATAGAGTGTTATACGGCGCACATGCTGTCGTTGACAATAAAATGTTTTGAACTGTCAATTCGAAGAAATTACGCCATCTTGATTTTTTTAAAATAGAAAGCCCTGTATATTATTTTATTTTTGAGTCTTACTAAAAAATTCTAAATATTATTTGTCGAATACCATATGTCTAAATTGAACTGTTTTAGAATTATTGTCATTTTGAAATTTAAAATTAAAAAACCGGACAAGTGCAAGTTGAACTTGCACAATTAGTGTTCCGTACGTTGATTGTTTTTAAAATAAAAATTTTTGTTAAGATGGTATAAAATGATCAGTGACTTCACAAAACACACCCCAAATGAGTTTTTAACAAAGTTTGTTTCCAGTCTTTACTGAAAACTGGTGACCTTGAAATTTTTTTTTTTTATATACCAAATAAATTATTAAAGGTGATAATTTTCGTTCAATCTATACCCCGTGGAGAATATTCCAGAATTCTTTCAAAATTTTTTGATCAGTACTTTTCGAGATAAGGTAGGGGGACAGCGATTTTTCGCTATTTTTTAAAAGTAATACGAAGAAAAGTGTGCGCAAGTATTACATTATATATATATTTTTACTCGTGTTTTCACAAGCTTTTATTTTTTAACTTCCGATTTCACCCCTCAAAACGAACCCCTTAAGTCAAAATTTATCTTACGGTGATATAAAATGATCAGTGACTTCACAAAACACACCCCAAATGAGTATTCAATAAAGTTTGTTTCCAATCTTTACTGAAATCTGATGACCTTGAAATTTTTGTTTTTTTTTTATATACCATATAAATTATTAAAGGTAATGCACTCGTGATAATTTTCGTTCAAATCTACACCCCGTGGAGAATATTCCAGAATTTTTTCGAAATTTTTTGATAAGTACTTTTCGAGATAAGGCCCAGGACAGCGATTTTTCGCGAATTTTTAAAAATAATACAAAGAAAAGTGCGCGCAAGTATAATATTATATATATATATTTTTTACTCGTGTTTTCACAAGCTTTCATTTGACACCACACTCGATGACCTAGTAAAAAAATCTTTTTTTTTTTCACTTCTGACTTCACCCCCCAAAACTAAACCCTTAAGTCAAAATTTAATTCTCAAAACTACATGGCTCTGATGAGGCTATCAATTCCTATATTATTACCAAATTTCACCTTTCTATGTCAAATAGTTTCGGAGAAAATCGGGTGTGACAGACAGACAGACAGACACCGAAGTGATCTTATAAGTGTTCCGTACGGAACACTAAAAAGACAAAAAAACTATTAATAAATATTCTAGATTTATTTTTTTAAGGTAGCAATTGCTCAAAATTTCTACCGTTAACAGCGAAGCAATGATCCAATCTGTCATAAACAGCCTGAACAGAATTTTGCAGAGAAACCGGGGTGATCTTTGCTACTTCATATTGAATTACTTGTTGTAAATCTTCTACAGTTTCAGGTCGACTTAGGTAAACTTTAGTTTTCAAATGAGCCCATAAAAAAAAAAAACGAGTGGCGTAATGTTGGGACTCTTTGCAGGCCATTCTACAGCACCTGTTCTGCCTACCCATCGATTAGGAAAAATCGCATCCAAATATCCACGAACATGAATTTCATAGTGAGGAGGTGCTCTGTCCCGTTGATACTACTGATTCCTATTAGAGGTATCCAAATTATTTTCATAGGGAAAAAGATCAGCCCAAGTTGGAATAACTTTCGTGAAATAATCGTAAAAAATCGCTGTCCTGTAAGATTTCCATCGATAAAAAAGGGACCAATGATATGACGTCCACAAATCCCCGCCCACATGTTCATCCTTTGTGGTCTTTGAAAATAACCGTTGATTATCCATTGAGGATTCTTAGTAGACCAGTACCGGTATAGTTATGCCTGTTAACTCAACAAAATGTGGCCTCGTCAGAAGAAACAATATTATGAATTAGGTTAGGATCATTATTGATTCGTTCCATCATGACCTCGCAAAATTCAACGCGTGTGTTGTAGTCATCTTCAGATAATTCTTGCAATAGAATGGGTTTGTAACGACGCAATTTTCCTTCATTCAGTATACCACTTAAGGTCCCAGATTTAGAACGATTCTTAACATGACCTGATTGTCTACATCGTTTTAATGTTTTACTAGGATTGGGTAATAGGTTCTCGATTCGGATATTCTGCGTTAAAAAAAGATCACATACCTCCTGTTGTGTTCTCCTACGGTCTCCGTAACCAACCATCATTATCAAAGTGATTCTTTCAGTTTCTGTTAAATGTACCATTATGATATTACGCTCAAATTGCAGTTTCACAAAATACAGCAATAAACGTTTTCGTCAATAAATCATTTTTTGACGCGTTAAGTCGTTACCTGACAGCAAATGTTTGACACAAGTTAGCCTAATTTTTTTTTTTTTAATTTGTTCTCCTTAATTTCAAACATCAATAGTTCCATAATAGTTCAATTTAGAGACCTGAGATGTTAAACAAATAATATCTAGAATTTTTAGTAGAACTCAAAAACAAAATAATATATAGGGCTTATCATTAAAAAAAATTAAGATGACGTAATTTCCTCGAACAAAATATTTTATTGTTAATGTCAGCTTGTGCGCCGTATAACACCATATATCTTTTATTTAAACATTTTTTTGATACACTGGTTAATAAAGGCTGTGGAATCAATAATCCATACATATGGGGCATCCTATATATATATATATATATATATATATATATATATATATATATATATATATATATATATATATATATATATATATATATATCTATATATATATAATAAGAAGGTAGCGACTGACTAGTAAGAAGAAGGAGCCAATTATTGGAGATGCAGTCGACTGCATCCCCAATAATTACTTTCCTTTATGACTTTAAATTTTGATTTTACAGGACTGTTTTGGATAATCAGTAGGACGCACAATTTTTCAGTTACGAATATATATAAAATTCTTAAACTTATAATACAATGTAAAAAGAGAAATAATAAAAATACACACAAAAATATGCATAAAAAACTTAAATGTGTAGGTTGAAAATGAAGGCACACTTAACGTTTTTTAAAAGATACTTCTAGGACGGTCACATTTTTAGTGTTCCGTACGGAACACTTATAAGATCACTTCGGTGTCTGTCTGTCTGTCGGTCTGTCTGTCTGTCACACCCGATTTTCTCCGAAACTATTTGTGATAGAAAGTTGAAATTTGGTAATAATATAGAAATTGATGGCCTCATCAAAGCCGTGTAGTTTTGAAAGTCAAATTTTGACTTAAGGGGTTAGTTTTGGGGGGGTGAAATTGGAAGTGAAAAAAAATTTTTTTAGTAGGTCATCGAGTGTGGTTTCAAATGAAAACTTGTGAAAACACGAGTAAAAAATATATATATAATGTAATACTTGCGCACACTTTTCTTTGTATTATGTTTAAAAAATCGCGAAAAATCGCTGTCCCCCCCACCTTATCTCGAAAAGTACTGATCAAAAAATTTTGAAAAAATTTTCGAATAATCTCCAGGAGGTATAGATTGAATGAAAATTATCACGAGTGCATTACCTTTAATAATTTATTTGGTACATAAACAAACAAAAATTTGAAGGTCATCAATTTTCAGTAAAGATTGGAAACAAACTTTGTTGAAAACTCATTTGAGGTGTGTTTTGTGAAGTCACTGATCATTTTATACCACCGTAACAACTTTTTTTATTTTAAAAGCAGTCAACGTACGGAACGCTAATTGGGCAAGTTCAACTTGTACTTGACCGGTCATTTAAAATAACTTTAGACATATATAGAAAATCATGCTTTGGTTTTATTTATTTATTGTTATTAAGTTATTACGAGAAGAGTCCGAAAATAAATATGACTTAGACCCATAACGTCGCTTTTGTCGTTTATGCTGTTTTTCTCTTTATTAATATAAATCATTTTATGGATTGATCTTTTAAAATAATTTGTTTCTTTTTTTTTAGGATTCTTGTATTTTTAAAATCAAAAAAGTGTTTGGTTTATTGAATGCGTTTTGGTAGGTTATTGGGTTATTCTTATCATACTTATGGTCATTCAGTCTAGTTTCTAGGTGTTGTTTAGTCATGCCGATACAACAGCCGTTACAGTTTTGACAAGGAATGGAATATATCAGGTTTGATTGTTTCAGTAGGGGTGATTTGGATTTTAGGGGGGTAAAAAGGTGTTTTAGTGAGTTATGTATTTTGTGGCAAACAATTAGATTGTGTTTTTTGAGGACCGCTTTAATTTTTTCTTAAAGTCCTTGAATATATGGCATGGATATATATGTTGTAGCTGTTCTTTGTTTTGGTTATTTACCTAGAGTATTATATAATTTGTGAATTGTGGTTTTTTAAAACTTTGTTTATTAGAATAACCGGATAATTATTGTTGGTTAAGATAGTTTTTATTTTTTTCTATTATTTCTGCTCTATAGTTAGGACTTGTTAGTTTTAAGCCTCTGTCAATTAAATTTATAACAGTATTTTTCTTAAAATTCAGAGGATGATGCGTATGGTAGTTTAGATATTTTCCAGTTTTTGTGTAAAATTTGCTATTTATTTTGTTATTTTCTCTTATTAGAGTTAGATCTAGGAAGTTTATGGCGTTGTTTTGTTTTGTTTCGATGGTGAATTGTAATTTTTTGTCGAATTGGTTGAAAGCTTTAACTGTGTTCTCTATTTGGTCTTCTCATAGGGCCAGAATGCAATCATTTACGTATCTTTGGAAGAAAGCAGGGTTGTTACTTAAGCTATCAATAACATTTCCCTTCAAATACTCCAATGCCAGCTGAGAGCAAGGGTAGCAGAAATAGGAACCCCCATTGCACAACCTTTCATTTAAAGGTAAAATGAGTTTTGGTACTGAAAGAAGTGAATTCAACTCAAATTATATATATATATATATATATATATATATATATATATATATATATATATATATATATATATATATATAGAAAATTAAAAGACGAACTGTTGTTCAGATTTTCACTATATTTTATTTATCAAAATGAAATAAATGAAATAATAACTTAAATCAGACGTGACATGTTTCGGTACACAGTACCTTTCTCAAATGGCAGTCGGACTTCTACTATTTTGTTTACTCGTAATAACTAATTTAGGTACAATTATTTAAACTATACTTTAATTATACAGAAATTTCTAAAGGTGTTATAAATAAATTGACCGCTAACAAAATTATTATTTTTGAAGTGATACAATAGGAAGATAATTACATGAACTTGAGATTTAACAAAGGAGTGTTATATAAATCTAGTTGATTATTTCAATACCTCGGAATACTTTAATTTGTTAATTTCTAATGACTCAAGCAAATTCAACTTTTTATTTTTGTTAATGATGTGTAATATGTCGAAGTTTTCATCGAAAGTATGGTTTTCAGAAAATAAATGAGAGGCACAATGAAACTTCAGTCTTATTCTCAAATGCTTTTTTTATGTTCTTTTATTCTCTGTTCGAAAGTTCTCCCCGTTTGACCTATGTGAACCTCAGGGCGGATTTATTATGTTTTTAGTTTTAGTTTTGTTGTTTTTAATTATTTTACCCAAAGAATTGTTTATTTTGAAGACCACCTTTAATCCAATATTTTCTAAATGTTTAGAAACTTTATAGATGTGTATGCCACAATAAGTTATTGTATTAATTATAATGTTTTTCTTAACTGATGAAGGATAAACCAAATTCTATTAATTTTTTCTATTGTTTTTAGTGTTCCGTACGGAACACTTATAAGATCACTTCGGTGTCTGACTGTCTGACTGTCTGTCTGTTTGTCTGTCTGTCTGTCACACCCGATTTTTTCCGAAACTATTTGACATAGAAAGGTGAAATTTGGTAATAATATAGGAATTGATGGCCTCATCAGAGCCATGTAGTTTTGAGAATTAAATTTTGATTTAAGGGGTTAGTTTTGGGGGGTGAAGTCGGAAGTGAAAAAAAATTTTTTTTACTAGGTCATCGAGTGTGGTGTCAAATGAAAGCTTGTGAAAACACGAGTAAAAAATATATATATATATATAAATATTATGCTTGCGCGCACTTTTTTTTGTATTATTTTCTCGAAAAGTACTTATCAAAAAATTTCGAAAAATTTCTGGAATATTCTCCACGGGGTGTAGATTGAACGAAAATTATCACGCGTGCATTACCTTTAATAATTTATATGGTATATAAAAAAAAACAAAAAATTTCAAGGTCATCAGATTTCAGTAAAGATTGGAAACAAACTTTGTTGAAAACTCATTTGGGGTGTGTTTTGTGAAGTCACTGATCATTTTATACCACCGTAACATAAATTTTGACTTAAGGGGTTCGTTTTGAGGGGTGAAATCGGAAGTGAAAATTTTTTTTTTTTTACTAGGTCATCGAGTGTGGTGTCAAATGAAAGCCTGTGAAAACACGAGTAAAAAATATATATGTAATGTAATACTTGCGCACACTTTTCTTCGTATTACTTTTAAAAAATCGCTGTCACCTACCTTATCTCGAATAGTACTGATTAAAAAATTTTGAAAAAATTCTGGAATATTCTCCACGGGGTATAGATTGAACGAAAATTATCACGAGTGCATTACCTTTAATAATTTAATTGGTATATAAAAAAAAACAAAATTTCAAGATCACCAGTTTTCAGTAAAGATTGGAAACAAACTTCGTTGAAAACTCATTTGGGTGTGTTTTGTGAAGTCACTGATCATTTTATACCACCCTAACAAAAATTTTTATTTCAAAAACAATCAACGTACGGAACACTAATTGTGCAAGTTCAACTTGCACTTGACCGTTTTTTTTTTATATAATAATCTGTCTATTACCCTCTTGTCTTATCCATTATTTTTTGCTATTTGTTTAAGGATATTTAATTCTTCTTGAAAATTCATGTCTTTTATTGGACTATTGAGTAGTCTATGAATTTAACTATGAAAAGCTGCGATTTTATAACCGTAGGGGGAAATGTATTCTGATGGATTACCGTGTCTGTGTATAATAGTTTATGAATATATAGAGAACTCAAACCTATTTTTAGATTTCGTGATTGTTTTATTTTATATATATATATATATATATATATATATATATATATATAATATATATATATATATATATATATTTATATGTATATATATGTATATATATATATATATATATATATATATATATATATATATATATATATATGTATATATATATATATATATATATATATATATAAATATAATGTATATATGTATATATATATATATATATATATATATATATATATATATATATATATATATATATATATATATATATATATATATATATATATAATTTGGGTTGACTTTTTTCTTGAACCTTGGAATAATAAATATATATTTTTTCAATTTCTTGGGCTTTATGGTTCTTTTGTTTTAAGGATAGAGAAATTACATCACGTTCTAGTTAGAAGTTTATTGAAAATGTTTCGCCTAATTTGTAGGCTTCTTCAGTTCATCTAAAAATTGAAATTTTCAATCAATATACATTTTCCTCTTTTCTTTACTTTTTCTTATGATTTTAAATTTTGATTTTACAGGACTGTTTTGAATATTCAATAGGATGCACAAAATTTTTTTTTAATTAATGAATATATAAAATTCTTAAACTTATAATACATGTAGAAGATGAAAATAATAAAAATACGTACAAAAATATATAAAAAAACTTACATGTGTGGGTTGAAACGAAGACATTCTTTAATAGTTATTACTAAGACGGTTACATTTTGTAAAATAACTTTAGATTTGTATAGGGAACGAAAGTCATTCTTTGGTTTGTTCCACCCCGCCTATGTGTTTTTATTTATTAACTGCTATTGAGTTACTATGAGAAGAGTCCGAAATAAATATGACTCAGACCCCTAACGTCGCTTTTGTCGTTTATATTGTTTTTTTCTCTTTATTAATACAGATCATTTCATGGATTGATCTTTTAAAATAATTTGATTCTTTTTTTTAAGATTTTTGTATTTTTAAAATCAAAAGAGTGTTTGGTTTGTTGAATGTGTTTTTGATAGAGCTGTTGGGTTGTTCTTATCATACTTATGGCCATTGAGTCTAGTTTCTAGATGTTGTTTAGTCATGCGATATAACAGCCGTTACAGTTTTGACAAGGGATAGAATATATTAGGTTTGATTGTTTCAGTAGGGGTATTTTGGATTTTAGGGGGGTTAAAAAGGTGTTTTAATGAGTTATGCGTTTTGTGGCAAACAGTTAAATTATGTTTTCTGAGGACTGCTTTAATTTTTTCTGAAAGTCCTTGAATATATGGCATGGATATGTATGTAGTAGATGTTCTTTGTTTTGGTTGTTTATCTAGAGTATTATATAATTTGTGAATTCTGGTTTTTAAAACTTTGTTTATTAGATTAACCGGATAATTGTTGTTGGTTAAGATAGTTTTTATTTTTTCTATTATTTCTGCTCTATATTTAGGACTTGTTAGTTTTAAGCCTCTGTCAATTAAATTTATAACGGTATTTTTCTTAAAATTTAGAGGATGGTGTGTGAATGGTAGTTTAGATATTTTCCAGAACTTGTTGGTTTTGTGTACCATTTGCTATTTATTTTGTTTTTTTTCTCTTATTAGAGTTAGATCTAGGAAGTTTATGGCGTTGTTTTGTTCTGTTTCGATGGTGAATTGTAATTTTTTGTCGAGTTGGTTGAAAGCTTTAACTGTGTTCTCTATTTGGTCTTCTCGTAGGGCCAGAATGTAATCATTTACGTATCTTTGGAAGAAAACAGGGCTGTTACTTAAGCTATCAATAACATTTCCCTCCAAATACTCCAATGCCAGCAGAGCAAGGGTAGCAGAAATAGGAACCCCCATTGCACAACCTTCCATTTGAAGGTAGAATGAGTTTTGGTACTGAAAGAAGTGAATTCAACTCAAATTTTATAAATACATATATATATATATATATATATATATATATATATATATATATATATGTATATGTAATATATAATATATATATATATATATA
>JAHKBH010003689.1:0-18174 GCA_019049505.1 Pachyrhynchus sulphureomaculatus
CCTTCAGTATTGTAATAACCGCAGGTTGGTTCCAGATATAGATTTGTTAAATGGAATTTTGTATGACTTTGCTGTTCGAGGTTGAGAGGTTGTCTAAAAGATCAATTAGTATTATGATGTCTCATCTTGTTTTTCAAATGCCTTCTCATAATCTATGAATCCTAGGCAAATCTCTTTATTCATGTCTAAACATTTTTGAATTAGAACATTTACTGCAAACAATGTTTGTCTAGTTTTCTCGGGGCCAGCATCACGGATTCGAACATTAGGTAGGTAGTTCGCCGCGAGCTTATTGATTAGTGACAGGCGCTAAACAATTTCTGAAATCGCTTCGGAGCACAGTGTGATTCGGCAAGAACATGCTAGCGGGACAATATTCATGACGTAATTTCCAGGAACCACTGATAACGATTGTAAACAACCCCACCCCCCCCCCCATTTAACGAATTCCAAGAAATTATTTGTTTATCACCTCATGAAGGTATCTTATCAGGGGGGTCAAAGTAACCCTTATAAGAGAGGTCATTTTTCATTTGCCAAATCAGTTGCATTTTATGCACACTTTGTGATAACATATTTTAAAATTGGTAGCAAAGTGAAACGAGTTTTTTGTGATGGAATCTTCTGTTGAAGGTATGTACTCTATTATGACTTATATTTTTTATAAAAAAATATGTATACTTTTTGTGTAATATCAGTTTGTAAATGTATAGATAAATCCAGCAAAGTTTTACATTAATTGTAAACTTTAAAAGTAGCAACTTTTTTTATCCACATATATCCACCTTAGATTTTTCTATATGTAATACCTACAACATTCAGGCACAGATTCATATATATTATAGACCCCGAAAAGGCCCGAAAAGTAAAATTATTTTATTTTTTTCAGAACGAGTCGTGACTATGACGAAAATGGAGTTTTTTGAAGAATGGCTAAAACATGACAAAACTGAACGAAACAGTGGCATTTTTTTATTATATAAGTGAAAAATTCAATGTGTCTGATGTTTCTGACGATACTCTAAAACGACTCAAAAATGAAAATATCATAGCCTTTCAGCAAAATTCAATCAAAAGTGGACTTCTTTAAAGTGTAACAAAGAAATTTTTCTAATCAAACATAAAAGATTGGTTAGAGGGATCCGGAATCGAAATAAAGATGTGTGTTAACAGCCGTGCACTTCAACATCATCAGCGGCTCTTTCCGTAGGGCGACCCAGAAAATCATTTGAAGACATCAACGAAAAAACGAAGAGACGGAGAGTAGGAAGATCTTTTGGAATCGCGAAGTGCAAGTGAGCTTATTACAGCAGCTGAGTTAGCTACTCGAAAAGAAGGGCATCGAAGTGTTGCTAAACAGATCCATAACGTCGCGGTCAGTGAAACTAGAGAAAAGAATAAATGTTCGGAACAAAGTCGGCAGTTAACACCAGACGAAGCTTTAGCTTATTATGTGGACTCGAAATCGACTTCTCACTCATATAAACAAAACAAGAAAATGGCTAATGAAAGCGGGACATCAAGTGTATTTTCGTTTTGTAGTTTAGGTAAGTCCAAAGTTTCTTGTTGTCCTTCTGACGAATATAATTTCTGTGACTGAATCTCGAGCTGAAATTAAACTTCATGCGATTTTGGATGTTAAAAACGGTTGAACGATTAGTTAAAGCTCAGACGGAAGTCATTAGAAGTGTGTTCAGATTATACGTTGGTAAGCAAATGGGGCTGTGATGGGAGTTCGGGGCATAGCAGAGTATAAGCAGAAATTTGAGAACACTAACGCTACAGACGAATTTTTGTTCGTATACTCATTTGTCCCTTTGAGACTGCTTGATGGCGAAACTGTGATTCTGGCCAAAAATCCAGACCTTCCTCTACTTTATATTGCCGTCCTATTAAGTTTATTTTTGCCAAGGAGACAAAAGAGTTTACGAAAGAAGAAACTTCTAAAATTTTAGATGAAGTAAGTCAGCTTCTTCCAACATTATGTAACGTTGCTGGATCTCAAATCTCTGTTAAACACGATTTGTTGTTGACAATGACTGATGGCAAAGTGTGCAATGCCTTAACAGACACAAGTTCAAACACAAAAGTGTTATATTTGCGGTGCCACCCCGTCTACTATGAACGAGGAGTCAAAGAAATATCCCAGCAACGAAGAACGCCTTGCATTTGGTTTATCTACTTTACATGCATGGATCCGCACGATTGAATGTTTACTTCACATCAGCTATCGTTTAGAAATAAAAAAGTGGCAAGTCAGGGGAGATAACGACAAAGCTATTGTGAAGCAACGCTCACAAGAGATACAAAAAGTGTTTAAAGATCGTATGGGTCTCATTGTAGATAAACCAAAACCTGGGTGTGGTTAACACAAACGATGGAAACACAGCACGTAGATTTTTTCCAAAGCTGAATTGAGCAGCGAAATTACAGGATTAGACGTAAACCTTATTCGTAGATTTCATGTAATTTTAAGAACTTTGTCATCGGGATATGACATAAATTATATAGAATTGAAAAGTTTTGTGTTGATACTAGAAAATTATACCTTGCTCTGTATTCGTGGTATTCCATGCCCGTTACTGTGCATATAAAATTCTTGTACACAGCGCGGAGTTATAAAAGTCTTTTTTTCTTCCCATGGACAACTCTCCGAAGAAGCCCAGGAGGTAAGAAATAAAGACTGTCGTAGATTCCGTGAACGGCACACCAGGAAGCGGTCACGTATTGCCACAAATACAGATCTTTTGAGAATGCTTTTAATTACGTCTGATCCTGTTGTCAACTCGTAGAGAGAATTACCGCGAAGAAAATTTACTTCTTTGCCATCGGAGGTTCTGCAGTTGATTATCCCACCTTCATTGCCATCCGAAACACCATCAGTAAGTCATCATCACGAATTAAATGAGGAGGATTATTTACTCTCTGAATATTCTACTGAATGGGGAGAACGGTGTGATGACTCATCTGATGGTGATTAGTAGGTTTAAGTTATTTTTTTATTGTAATTATTATTCTTATTTTATTGTGTGTTGTAGTTGCTTATAATTCATGCCTTAGTATATAAGTTATTTAACATTATATTTCTTTTACTTATACTCCTTGTTATTGTAAATAATTGATATATAGATACTGTTATTGTACTAATTTATTTTAAAAGAAATAATATTTTGTAAATTAATAAATGTGGGTACTATCATTATGATTTTTATTTTTTTTCCTAGAAATTTCTTCGTAAACAAACATGATTGTGCTTTTCACACATAATGAGTAGGTAGACGTATGTAGCTAATTAAAGAACAATTAGCGACATATAGTGAACATATGAGACACATTAGTAAACCACTTCCGTCTTGCAGCTACATATTTCGATTAATACACATACAGTACACATTTTTCAACTTTTTTTTTTCTTAAAATAGCTTAAGATACCTGGAATATACATAAACAATTGAAATAAGTGAAGAAATAATATTGTCCGCTAGCTTGTACTAGTCGAGACACTGTGCGGAGGTTTGAAAGATCGTTTGAAAGTATACAATAAATGATCAGGGATGACAGAAAGAAACCCCTCTCGGAACTTGTGAAAGGCCTTTGACACGATATCAGGCAGACGGAGAAGAATTTTTTGAGGCACCTTGTTACCACGATATGATTGTAAAAAATAATTTTTTAAAAAAAAGAATCCGGTTCATATTTGATTTACCCTCGTATATCGTTGTTTTTGGTTCATTGAATCTTCTTGTCTGTGGTACAGTACATTTTTAGATATTTTTGAGTATAGGATTTTTTGTTTATAAAAATTTATTTCTTTAGTTGTAGGTGAATATCTTGTTATTGGTACTGACTATGAAAACTGGGCAGCCCTCTGGTCCTGTATAGGAATAGATACTGTCGGCAGTATTAGTAAGTAAAATAAATTATATTTTTACAACTAGTTTCTCAAAAACTATTTTATCTCATAATTTTAGCTCACGTCTTGAATCGACCCTGTCAATCTTAATAATTTAATAGCCTGTTCAGATCCTAAGATTTCTTCAGTTTAAGTTAAAATATTTTAGAAAGCTGGCTTTAATCTGTTAAACGGGGGTGGAGTTTTTCAATTTATTGATGGTGTTACTTTTTTTCCTCATAATGAGTATTAATGAAAAATGTGTGTAGTGCGATGAGTTTATTTTGTTAATTTAATAATGGAATAATTGAGCAACATCGGTGAGCAAAAAAAAATCGACTCAGACTATTTGGCTTCATTTAACGCGAATCCTAGAATATTATTATTTATTTAGTAGTAGTATTCACAATACTTTTTAATTTACATTTAAAATAAATTTAACAAACAATTTCATACTCTGATTAAAAACTAATATTTTTTTACAAAATTTATTGTTCCTTTTCTAAACATGTTTATATTTGTTTCACTCTTTATGTTGTTCGGCATCATATTGTATAAGGTCAGGCCTTTTGAAAATAAAGATTTTTGCATTGCACTGGTATCTGCACGTTGCGGTCTAAAATCTAATGCGTTCCTCAGGCTGTACGGTTGAACATCCCCAACATATCTTATTTGTTCAATCAAGTATTCCGGTGCATTTCCAATTTTCATTTTCTGGATAAAACATATTGTACGAGGCAATGTTTTTTAAGTAAGTACCGTTTTGGAATTAAAAAAAAAGACGTGCAAAGATATCGCTATAATTTTTATTTTTTACATGAAAGCCTGTACCTTAATCTACTTTTCTACATAATTTCCGTGAATATTGATGCACTTGTTGTCATAACGTGGCACCAGTTTTTTTTGAATACCCTCCTCATAAAAAATTCTGCCGCCTGACTTGTTAACCACTGTATCACAAATGTTTTGACTTCGTTATCGTCTTGAAGACGCTGACCACCCAGGTGCTTCTTCAAGATGCAGGAACAAATGGTAGTCGCTGGGCGCCAGATCAGGGCTGTATGGAGGATGATCTAGAGTTTCCCATTTAAAAGATTTGATGAGATCTTTGGTCGATTAGCCACATGTGGACGGGCATTGTCATGCAGCAAAACGATACCCTTACTCAACTTGCCACGTCTTTTGTTCTGGATTTGCACGACGCAGATTGTTCAATGTCTCACAATAAGGACGCTGCATTGATTGTCTCATTACGAGGCAGAAACTCCACTAGCATACTCCTTTTCTGTCCCAAAAAACTGTGCAATATGATTTTGCGGGCAGGAAATTGTTTGCTTAAACTTCACTTTTTTGGGTGATGATGAATGTCGCCATTCCATGGATTGTTGTTTCGATTCTGGTTGTGACGTAGGCCACCCATGTTTCGTCACCAGTAACAATTTTGGTCTAAAAAATGTTCACCTTCATTGTGGTACCGTCAAGGAAAGTCAATGCACTGCCTAAACGTTGGGTTTTGTGCAAATCCGTCAATATTTTTGGAACCCAACGTGAACACACAATTTCCGGTAATTCAAGTTCTCGGTCACAATGCGATACAAAACACTACGAGTACATATTGAGGAAAGCAGTCGCACAATGATGAAATTGTAAAGCGTCTGTTTTTCTCTCACCTTTTCGTCCACTTTCTGCACCAAATCTTCATTAACGACCGAAGGACGCCCACTCCGTTCTTCATCATGCACATTTGTGCGGCCATCTTTAAATGCTCTCACCCATTTCCTTACCATTTCATCACTCATAATGTTTTTGTCCGTAAACTTCACAGATCTCACGATGAATATCGATCGGTTTTACGCCTTTTGCACTAAAGAAAATCGTATAATTATTGTTACTTTACTTCTTAAAAACGTTTGAAAAACCCGATTTTTTTCCCTAGTTTTTTTTATCATATATATTCGACATGTTCTTTAAAGTTCAAATCTCTGTCTATGAGGAAATCCAGGTATTTTATATTACTTACTTTTTTCTATTATTTACATTATTTATTTTGAATGCTCTGTCAGTGTTCATATCAATTTCCATTAATTTTGTCTTGTTTTCATTTAATTTTAACTTATTCATTTTTAATAACCATTTGTTAATGTTATCCATATCATTTTTTAAATTTTCATGACATATCTCCTCTGTTGCTGCTTCTGTGAAAATTAATGTATTATCTGCATATAAATACAATTTCACATTTTTTTTTAATACATTTTCCATGTCATTTATATATATTACAAAGAGAAGAGCTCCCAAAATTGAGCCCTGTGGTACTCTAAAATCGTTTTTTATTGCATTTGATATTTCGTTATTGATTTTTGTGAATGTTTGTTTACGATTTGGTCAGATAGGACATTTTAGCTCTGTGTCTTGAATACCGTATCTAGTAAGTTTTTGCAATAGAATATCCCTATCTATAGTTTCAAATGCTCTTTTGAAGTCAAGGAAAATTGCTAATATTTTATTTTTTATTTCTTTTTACATTTCCATCTGTTTATAAACATAATTGATTGCTGTTTCACATGAATATTTCTTTCTAAATCCTGATCGAAACTTTGATAGTAGTCGGTGTTGTTCCATGTATTCTTCCAATTGATTTTTTACTATTTTTTCAATAATTTTTTCACATATTTTTAAAGTGTCAATTGGTCTGTATTCTTCACATTTTGATGTATGTTTTACTTTTTGGATAGGAAATAATCATTGATTCCTTCCAGTTATTTGGAAACAACCCTGTCTCTAGTGACTTATTTATAATATTCAGTATAATATTTCCTGTTATGCCCCAATTATCTAGAATTATGTTACTTGATAGTTTTGTATAGTCTGGTTTTTTTCTTAATATTCTTAAAAATAGTTTTCAGTTCTTGTAGATTTACTGCACGAAATTTGAATTTAGTGTCAATCTCAGGGTATTTCATTTCCGTATTGTATATCTTCGATGGAGCATCTGATTTCATTTATATTATTTACAAAATATGTATGAAAAATTTTCAGCTATTTGGAAATTGTCTTTATATTCTATTGATTATATATCACAGTTTTTATCACACTTTTGGGTTTTCTTAAGACTAGTTCTTTAATTTTATTCCACATTTCTTTTTGGTTATTTGCATTGTTTATTTTATTATTAGTATAATTACTTTTTTCTTTTTCAATTTTGACTTTATACGTATTTCTTATTGTTTTATAACTATTGCATGCCTCATTTGTATTTATTTTCTAAGATTGCTCTTTGGTATTTAAGAACTTTTTTCTCGTTTTAATGCTCTGAGCTCATTATTAAACCATTTGTTATAACTTTTTGAGACATTTTTCTACTTAAAAGTAAATTTTTTTATTACGTTTTCGATACAATCATCAAAGTTGTGAACATATTCATTTAAATCACTTTTAATTTCATCACATCTTAATATTGCACTTAATTCGTTTTTGAATCTGTTTTTGTTGTATTTAAAAAGGCTTATTTCTTTAATATGATAGTTTTGCTGCTTGATATCACACTCGATTAAAATATCAATAGATTCATGATCAGCTATTTTATTATTTATATTATTTTTTGCCGTAATTGTTTCTTTATTTGTTATTATATAGTCTATCAATGTTTTTTTGAGTTTATTGTTATTGTTTTGAGTTTCTTGTGTATATTCGTTCATTACCTGCTTAAGACCGTTATCGTTAAGTATGCTTTCCAGTTTGCTTGCATAAAAATCATTCTTCCAGTCAATGTTGAAATCTCCAGCAATTAAGATATCACAGTTTGTTTCGCATACTTCTTCTATAAAATCTTGAAATGTATCACAAAATTCTGATTTTGAAGCACTTGGTGATCTAATATACGTATAATTACTAGTAATGATGTTTTTTATATATATCGCCATGTATGCACTTATCCAATGTTTTGTATCCTTAATATCGTCTTTAATTTTATTTATTTTCCAATGCTTCCTAAAATAAGCCATTATATCACCAGTTCTAGACGAGTTCGACAATGTACTATAGGGATCATAGTGTTCTATTTCAATTTCACCTTCATCTATTTCTTCAGTTTGGTGCTTTTCAGTTAGAAATTATGAATTCAGGTTTTTCTGTTTCTGCTAATATTTCCAATTGATTAAAGTTATTAATCAACCCTTGAATATTTGTATAAATCCCACGCATCTGCTTTGGTTGTTATGCTAACAATCCCATCCTTCTCTTTTAATTATTTAATTCATTTTGATACACAGGGACAATCCCGGTTATTGGTGAAGTGATTTTCATCAAGACCCAACTTTAGTCTTTTATTCTCTTTCATGCAGTTAACACATTTCATTATTGTTTCTTTATTGCATTCTTTACTCTATGGTTTCCATGGCATTTGTAGCATATATTATCATTTTTACATTCATACGATTTGTGATTATAGCTCTGACATTTAAAACATTGCACATTATCTGTTCCATCGAAAACCTTACATCTGTCCCATCCTACATTCAGCTTTTGTCCTGTCATTATTTTGGGATACGAATCATTGTCTATTTTTAATTTTGCATTAAATATTGTTCTATTATATTGTTTTGTTTCAAATATCTTAACCACTTCTATAATACTGTCTTTCATTACTTCATTCTGTTTTTTAAGCTTTTTTATTAATTCGTTATCTGACATTTTGAAATTCATGCCGGTTATTATAATTTGCATTTTAATATCTTTGGGTATTTTTATTTCATAGTTCTCACTGATTTCGGATTGTAACACCTCTTTAAATTTTTTCTCGTTCTTCTAACATTCTCACCTTGGATCACTAAGGTACCGTTTTTTTCTGTTTTCATCATTTATAATTTTAAAATTAATTGGATCTACTTTTTTGTTTAATTCAGCTTTTGTTTTTTCTACGCTCTGTTTCTCCTTCGGTTTTATTGTTAAGGGCACCGAATAATTAGAATATTTTTACGGATTTTAGTATCATTCTCTTTCTAATGATACCGAATTCCATAGCATACCTCATGCTTTTTACTCATTAAAATGATTGAAAGGGAAACAAGGATTGAAAATAAAGGAGAGAAAGAAAAAATTATATAAATTTTAAGTTTAACAATTTTTATTGATAAAAATCAAAATCAATATTTTGTATTACTCCCCTCACCTCCCTAGCCCTTATTACTGCTTCCAGCCGGTTTTTCATCGAGCGAGTGACCTTTTTCACCACTGTCTGTGGGATTATTTCAGCGTTGTAAGGGTTGGATTTCTGGCTCGAACACTTCTTTAAATCTCATTACACATGTGCTCGATTAGATTGAGGTCAGGACATCCACATGTGTTCGATTAGATTGAGTCAGGACTCCGCGCAGTCCAGTCTAATGTGAGTTTCCCACTTCCGCCAGGTATTGCCGCACTGATGCAGCAACATGTGGCCTATCGCCAAACAAACCAGCTTAAGGAATGACGTGTTCCTGCAGGATCTTCTCGAAGTGCCGGTGAGTAGTTAACGCTACGAGTCTCCTCAGTGATGAAAACTAAATTGGTTTTCGCATCCAGTGAGATTCCTCCCCACACCATGACAGAACTTCCTCCGTAGGCGACCGTTTCAGTAATGTTGCACTGCGCATGGCGCCTCCCAGGTCTCCTATAGACTCGACTTCTTCCATCATTGCCATGTAAGCACATTCGGGACTTGTCGGAGAATAAACGGAAACGTCATTGCTCCAAGGTCCAATCGACATGTTCTCGGGCAAATCTGAATCGCTGCCATCAATTTAGGGTCCGTTAGCTGGTCTCTGCGGAGTTAGGTCAGCTTCTTTAACTCTTCTTCTGACTGTTCAGTGACTGACAGCCTGACCACAAACTTGTCGCAGTTCCTGCTGAACCTCAACGCCGCACATTGGGGCGACGGCGTAAAAAATCGGATATTGGATGAAAAAATTAAAGATGTATTTTTCGAATATTGACGATTTTTTCCTTTAATATATATCATAAAAACCATACATAAATATCTTTATAACTAATTTATTCCTTCTGCCTTCCTTAAAATTAATCCATTGAAGTGTGACATTTTCGTCATAATTCGAGAAATTACATTCTAAATTCTCTGTGGACAACATAACTACGAAATATAAGAGAACTTGTTTATTAGGTTTCAAATAACAAATTAATCTTATGTGTAACGTCATTAGAGTGCTACAATATATTAATAAACGTTTGACATATTCGATACAAAAATTATTCTTACTTTAATATTCAAAGATGTATAAAGTTTTTGGAATGAGGTGGAATAAGATGGCGCTTTCACCATCTGATAGGGCAAAGTCTCTTAATCTAACGTTCTCCACTCAGCCATTCTCTCGGGCAGTATTCCAATGAAATGAAAAAAATGACGATATACTCCTCATTTCTTATGAAGTATACACTTCTAAAAAAAAAGGGCAATTAAACTCTCGTTGCCTCTTTTCGGCAACGCGGCTTGACTACTTTGAAATTTCGATCTCAATGCGAGTGTTTGCTTACATCGCGCGCTATAGTGAGACAAATGCGACATTTTTCGGGTCATTTGCTCATAACTTCGACATTTGTCAATGGAATGACTTCAATTTAATATACATAATGTACGATTTATATATTTTCAGAAACATGAAATCAAAATCATACAATTTATTATCACCAGCACGATAAAGCGTAAAGATAATTCATGTAAAGATAATTATTCACAGAATCAAAACTATTCAGCAGATTATAAACGATGCATCGGATGTTCGCGACCAAAAGCGATTGTGACGTTCGAGCAGAAATACCCGATGATGATACAGATTACGATTATTAAAACAAGAAGTACAAATGTTAGAGGCAAGGGGACTCACAAAAATCAAGCACCCAGAGGGATCAAATATCTGTCACGTCCACGTCGTTGATCCTGGGTAACGCTAAGAACAGATAATTGATATTCGAAATATTCGCTTCATGAGTGTATTTTGATGGGTTAATGTTCCGTTACATGTCGCATGCGTAGGGCAATCGTAACACGGGATAATGATATTAATGCTGCGTAAGCGCAACCAGTGTTTCTAATTTTAGCTATACCTCGAAAATAAAAAAAATGTACCAAAACGAAGCAAAAGGCATTTTAAAGCCAAATGTTGATACTTATGCGTAGTATTAACGAAATTTATGAGAAAAATATTTGTGCCTGTGTTATGTCATGAAAATTCTTGAAACCGTCGTTTTTTTGCAAATTTCCGTCATTTTTCTCAAAATTACGACGCGGTAGCCCAATTTGGACAACGGATTCGTGTTCAGCAGGCAAAAATACATTGAAAATGACTATTTGCACTCATGTAATCGAAAAATTTTTCAATTTGTTGTCTAGTATTTTGAAATAATCATCTTTACGCTTTATCGCGCACGCGATAACAGTATATAATATGATTTTTATTTCATATACTGAACATATATTAATCGTACATTATGTGTATTAAGTTTGAAGTCATTCCAATAACAAATGTGGAAGTTACAAGCAAATGACCGAAAAATAACGCATTCGCCCCATTGTGCGCCGGTCAAGTGACGATTTCTTAGAGTTGTGTTGACAATGATGCGGATGTCTCGCTCCGACGTACACCTTCTTCCTGACCCTTTGCGTAAAGACGCCAGCCTCTTAGTAACGTCTTTAGACCCTGGAAATGGTTGACTGGCCCATGTGCAGTTGCGCCAGCGAGTACTCGTTGGTTTTGCCCTTCTTGCAATAGGGCAATAATTTGTGCCGTTTCCTCCGAGGTGGTATCTTTTTTTTCCGATGTCGTAATTAGTGAGCTGGTGTTCAAGTTCCGATAAAAAAAAATGGTAGGAAAATGCAGTTGCGTGTTTTATAGGGATGAATACCGCTAAACGAGTATGTTGCTAAGTGAACAAAAACGATTCTATTGAATAAGATCGTCTTAATCAGTAAAACTTTTTGGAAGTCCAAATGTTTTTTTGTATTACAGTAGAATCTCACAAATTAGAATCACTTTGTGCACCGGGCAGTTCGAATTTCTGAAAAGTTCGAATTTCTGGACTTTTTTTTTTTGCAGAAAATGATAAAATTATAATAAAACTAGTTATGTAAGCTTTATTTTAACACAAAACAGTTTTTATTTATTAACATTTAATTAATTGAACATATTCAATTCATAGAAAAACTTTTAAAAAGTTTTTTAATTATTAGGTATTTAATTGGTTTTTAACATAAAATCAGTAATACTTGTTTGTTTTTTTGGTTTATTTAAACTGGATACAACGATATCGTTACGGACGTCCAAAAGGTTATACATGTGTTTACTGGAAAATATATCACTGGTTTTGCACCATTTTATAACATTATTGATGCCTTCAAGGACTTTTAAATGAGGAATAGCTGGCGTTATGTCGACGTCGCTGCTATCTGAAACCTCCTCATCGCTATTCTCTGCATCAGATCTGTCAGTAAACACATCTTCATTCCATTCCTCGATTTCATTTACATTTACGGAATTGTTTGGCATAATTTCATTCAAAGATCAAGATTTATTTGAAGAACTTCATTGCAATCCTGATTTCGTTGAGCCAATTGTGCTAGTGGCAAATCATCATCGCTGTCGTAATCGCCTGAGTCCCAATTTAATGAAATTTGGACCAAGAATTTTTTAAACACTGTCTGTTGTACCTCATCCCATGCTTGTTTCAACAATATTATTGCATCTCGATTGAATGCCGTTTCAAAAAGCTTATCAATTTGCGTGTTCACCACCATCACCAATTAATTGAGATAGCAACTTACTTCTGTAAATAAGTTTCGTCATTTTAATAGGATTTTGATCCATTGGCTGCACAGCTACTATTACATTTGGCGGCCAAGAAATATGCAAATATATTACCATCCTCACTTTGAAGTTTATCAATTGGTGCATGAGCGGAACAGTTATCTACAAGCAGAAGAGCTTTTGGGGCCAAATTATTGTCTTCAGAAAATCGGATGACCTGTAGAACAAAAAAAAAAAAAAATTGAAAAAATATGGAACATTAAAGTATGCATTGGTTAAAACATACTTCTTTGATAAATATCTTGTGAAACCAATCATGAAAAATCCGGGAAGTCATCCACGCATTTTTTCGAAAAGTCATAATGAAGTGGGTTATCAAATCCTTTGAAGCTTCTTGGCTTTTTAGCTTTTCCAATAACCAACGGTTTTAATTTGTGTGAGCCATCAGAATTTGCGCCTAATAAAATTGAAACGCGTTCTTTTTGAATTTTAAATCCTTGGGCACTTTTTTCACAAGCAGCGACAAATGTTTTATCTGGAAGGCAACGGAAAAATAATCCGCTTTCATCAGCATTATAGATTTGTTTTTCCAATAACCCCATTTCCGCGACTTTTGCATGAAATCTGTGTAGAAATGGAGTGACCTCACCAACATCACTCGAAAGTGTTTTCACCACCAATTTTTAAAAACCGTATTCCATGACGGGTTTTTAAATTTGGAAAACCATCCATCACTTGCAGTAAATGCGTTTTCATCTTTATCGGGGTACACTTCACTAAAAATTGACTTAGCTTTTGCTTTTAATACGGGTCCTGTCACTGTGTTCTTCTTTTCACGTTGATATAAAAACCACTTATAAAGGCGCTTTTCCATTTCCTCATATTCTGCTTATCAGCTGTAAAGATTTTTTTTGCTTCTTGATAGGTGCTGGTAACTGCATCCATTATTTCTTTTTTTTTTTATTTTATAGTAGCTGATGGAAGATTTTGTCACATTAAAATCTTGAGCTAAACGATTTCCACTCACGCCTTCGTTAAGTCTTTTTAATATTTTAACCCTTAGTATCCAAAGATAAGGTATTTTTTTACGGTTTGTTTGGCATTTTTTTTTAACTTTCACACGTATGAACACTTCACTTTGATCTTCAGTCATCAACTGACCCAAATTTGTACAAGCGTATCAAATTTCACACGCATATGACCGAATTGTACACACCACGAATAACTCGGTGATTCCCCCGTTTTATTTTTACTTTAATGAGCGAAAAAAAAAACAAAAAAAAAAAAAAATAATTTGTAGTTGAAATACAAAAAAAAAGTATCGCAAAAAACTTCCAGAAAAATTAGAACCCCCTGTTCTAATTTTTAGAGCGTTTAATTTGGTTTTTTTTTTTCGCCTATTAAGTTCAAAATCATAGAAAAAAAAATAATTTTCTAGTGGAAATAAAAGCAAAAAAAAACAACACTTTCAGAAATTAGAACCACGGGTTCTAATTTCAGAGCGCCTAATACATTGAAAATGGCCGGTTCTAATTTCTGGAACGGTTCGAATTTGTGACGGTTCGAATTTGTGAGATTCTACTGAATTGGAAAGAGTAGAAAATCAGCATTCTGATTATTTGAAAAATTAAATTCAAGGATCAGTGTCAAATGATTTTTTTTTGGAAAATCGTTTGAGTCGATTTTTTTTGCTCATCAGTATAATTACGATTTTTTAAAATTTATTTTGCACATCTTTATTTTATTTTTAGGATACGCTTGGCTTTGGTCCAGGCAAAGAACTCCAACGGAGGAAGCAATAAATGCCACCACATCTTACCCATTCTTGACTCTTTCGGCATTCCCCATGATGTTTTAATCGATGTCGGCCACCGGAAGAGAAAAGGACTGCACAGATGTTTTCTAGTATTTTATCAATAAAATTTCATAAATATACTTTTTAAAATGTAAGCCTAGAGTTTTTTTAATACGTCCATCGCGAAAAATAAATATTTTAAACGTTAAAAAAACCGGACAAGTGCAAGTTTGATTTTGCGCAATTGGTGTTGTCGTACCTTGATTACTTTTAAAATAAGTATTTTTGTTACGGAGATATCGGATGATTAATGACTTCACAAAACATACCCCAAATGAGGTTTTCAACAAAGTTTTTTCTGATCTTTACTGAAAACTGATGACAGTTTGAATTTTTTTTTATCTATTCAGATAAATTATTAATTAATACTTAATTATCGTTCAATTTAGACCCTAATAGAGCAGGGGTCGGCAACCTTTAACTAGGGGTGCAGTAGTTTTTCATCCACCAAACAACATTTTTGCGTGCCGACATAGGTACTTACTCAACTAAAATTAACAAAAATTAACTTTAAATTAAACTTAAAATATTGCCTTTTAGAAGGTTTAATTACAAAAAAATTTTTAACATTTAACAAATAATTTTATTATACTAGTCTAGGGCCTAGTGTGTGAACCCTGTGCTTGATGTTCTTTAGAGAGTTAGTTTTTTTATATCCGGTTCTGTGTTGGTTATTTTCAGTGTCACACATGCTTCCGAGTTGTCCTTTGTCAGCCTGCTTCGGTACGGGTTTTAAAATCACTTTCATATGGGAAAAAATGATGTTCACAGCAGATATACAGTCCCATCTGGCTTACCAAATTATTAGACCGCCACTGATATTTTTTTTAGTAAGTTTTATGTTTTCTTCGGAGTTTTTATGCAATAATGGTATATTTAAACTACAATATTATTGATTTTTATTTAAAAGAATTGTTGTAGACTACATATTTGTATTTATTTGTAACATATGGGCAACACTGTGTTGACAAAGTGATACATGAAACGTAAACAAGTACAAACCTGTATCAGTCGCGATCGGAATCGAGTCAGGTACGGACGTGTGTTTCTGTGGCTTTATGGACGTGATTGTTTTTGGTTAACAGTTTTATAATTCGCTACTCCGTTTCCTTAGTTTATTTTGTATGCAGTGTTTTAAAAAAGTAATTGGACTATTTACATTATGGGTAGAAAAGGCGAACTTTCACCACGTAAAAAAGCTGAAGTTGTGAAGGCCCTTGTGATTGCGAAAACAATTACAAACCAGAGAAATATCACCCGAGATTGGACTGTTTCTGAAGCTAGTGTACGACGCATAAAAAAGAGAAAATTGAGCGTCAGGGAAGGAATTAAGCCCGAAAAGAGGAAAAGATGCGATAGAAAAAAACCAATTTTCACTCCACGGTCAGAGAGATGTTTGAAGAAAAATTTGTGTAGAAAACAGATTTGCTACCACAAAAGTAATAAAATCACAACTCCAGGATGCTAGACGTAAATGCTTTCTGAGCGCACTGTTCGAGAAAATTGAAGAATTAGATTTTACAGAGGCCTGTCGCAGACGCCCGCCAGGACGCCCAAGTTAACAGCTGCAATGAAAGCAAAGCACCTGACGTGGGTCCAAACAAAGAGGCAAGACAAAGATGTGGACTTCTGGAATCGGTAAGATACAGCAATTTAATCAATAATTGATACATTATTAAATCATTTTCAGTTAAATAAAAAGCAAATAAACATGGAAGTTTATATATTTTTCCTATTTTTTGACAGTCTGCTTCAGTGACGAAAGCACATTCGAAATTTTGCAGAATAAAGCTCAGTATGTGCGGTCGTCGTCACGGAGAAAAGTTTCATCCTGATGGGGGTGTGTCGTCCCGACGGTTAAACATCCCACCAAAGTGATGATTTGGTCAGTCATCAGCGGCAAGGGCACTGGACGTCTGTACGTCGTCAAAGGAATAATGAGGCAAGATCAGTACATAGAGTATTACAAAATCGGTTGATTCGCAGCTCAGAGATTGGTTTCCCAAATGGGGAGCCATTCACTTTCATGCAAGATGGAGCTCCCTGCCACACTGCTCGGTCTGTTAAAGCTTTTTTGGCAGAAAAAAAAATATCCCTCTGTTGGATTGGCCTGATATGAACCCCATTGAAATGTGGGGGAGCTGATGGAAAAGAGAAGTGGCTAAAGATGTGATTACCAACAAAACCCAGCTCCTAGAAAAGATTATTCATGTGTGGAATCATCATCCTCAATGCAGGAGACAGTACAATCTTGCATTGAATAGCATGCCGCGCAGAATTAAAGCTTTGATAGCGGCTAAAGGTGGCTCAACTAAATATTGACTTTTACTAACATTAAATTCACTTTTCTTTAAACTTAATAAACTTTATGCTTTTCTAAATTAATGCTGTTTTATTATGTCAAATAAATAGGTAATTGATTGGATAATATAAAAATAAAAAACAAATCAATTTAAAATAATTAAACTGATTTTGTTCACACGGTACAATATCACTCCGGTAATTAATATTTTACATGAAATCTTGCAGTGCGTCTAACAATTTGGCCAGGTACTGTATATATATAGAATATATAGTATATATATATATATATATATATATATATATATAATATATATATATATTACACATATATAATATATATATACATATATATATATATATATATATATATATATATATATATATATATATATATATATATATATATAAGTAACGTTATGATTTAATAATTTTTGTTTAACTTCTTTTTTTTATTTTTTTTGTCAGAATTAACTTTGAAAATCATGGGAAATTTATGATGGAAAGACAAAGAACCAAAGTTTGTTCAATTTTATTATGAAAGTCAGCATCCGACTATTCAGACACAAAGATCATATCGAAATTTCTTTCATGTTCGAAATGCACCTAGCGCTCCAACAATTTACCGATTGGTTCAGCGTTTTCGGCAACAAGGGGCTGTCTGTGATCTTTCGCGTGCTGGAAGACCTCGTGCAGTTCGAAATGATGTGAAACATTGCTCGGGTCATTGCAAGCAAGTATTGAGGAAAACCCCGAACCTTCCACCAGGCGACGTTCTCAGCAGTTGGTGATGTCTAGGCGGTCTTTGCAAAGAAATTTTTTACATAATTTTTACACCTATTCCCATATAAATTCAATTGGTTCATGAGTTAAAAACCAAAATGATGCACAAAGGACGCATTCAATATAGTCGCCCGTTTGCAAGAATTGTGCCTAGAAAACAACGAGTTTATTCACAAACTTCATAATTAGCGATGAATGAGGCCCATTTTCCACCTCAATGGTCACGTGAATAAACAAAATTGCTGAATATGGGGCACCCAAAATCCAAGAATAATTGTTGAACATCAAATGCACGCCACTTAAATGTACAGTATGGTGTGGAATAACGTTCAGAAAAGATCATTGGACCATATTTTTTTCGAGAAACGACGTAACAAGTTGCGGTTAATGTGAAATGGCATTTAATACCGGGGAATGATGAAAATTTTTTAAGGCCCGAGGTAGAGAACAATCCAGAATTGTGTTCCAACAAGGATGGAGCCGCAGCTTCACCCCGGCTCGTCCACCTATAGCTCTCCTACGCGAAATTTTTGCCGCGATCGAATAAT
>JAHKBH010000035.1:0-24073 GCA_019049505.1 Pachyrhynchus sulphureomaculatus
ACAGTTTTAACTGAGAGTATAACTTCTGAAAAGGTGATAATTTATAACATATTTAAATTTGCCGAATAACTTAAAAATTTAGAAAACTCTTAACGCAATTATTAATGTATTTTTACTTTACATGAATAGTTTTATACTGTCAAGCATTAGTTTCCAGATATAAATATCAATTATTAAATTTTGGCTCAAAGGTATTTGTATGAACATATTAAGATTTATAAAGAGAGTAAGCAATAATATTATAGAGGTTTGCAGAAATCTCAATCGTCTATCTATTCTGAAATCTTTCCACCGGTTAAAAGTGTCGTGAAAACAAATTTTTTATTCTAATTTATATCAGGCGTGTATTTTTTAATTAGGTTATTTCATTTAACAGGCAATAATACCCATTAGAATAAGTCACATTGCTAAGTATAGTCTAATAGAAGTTTTATTTTTTTCCCGGTCTTGCACAGGGACATTTTTTTTAATATCCACCTATTTTACTATTTTCCTATTGAATATATCAAAAAAAAACTCTTTTATTTATTAGCTAAGTACGACAATCACCAAATTGAAAGATTACAAAGCCAACAAGGATTTTTTAAACTGCACTATCTACATATGAGCACACCATTAAATAGCATTGTTCAGTCCATTACAAAAATATGTAACTCTGATATTTATTTTCAGGCGTTACGGATATACAGCGCATTTAAGTTATTTGCCGAATTTTAACGTGGCTCACCCAATTTTCTCTACCTAATTGGTACAAAAAAAATTATTTTACTAGTAAATTTAGTTTTTTGGGCAAGCTAAATATGATGACAAAAAAATTTGTTACTTCTCAAATTTGATAGATTACAACTACAAAATCAACTAGGATATTTTTTTACATAACATTCTATACAAATTAGCACACCATTAAATGGCATTTTTAATTCATTACAAAAATATATAACCATCATCATCATTAGCTTATTCCATCCATAGTCGAATGTAAGCCTCCCAATTGACTTCAATGAGCTCTGTTATTTGTTTTTTCCATCCAATCATGTCCTGGCCAATCTTTTTATATCATCCATCTATCTTGCCTTGTGATCTACCTCTTTTATATTCTCTAAGCCTCCATTCAACCATACGGAATGTCCATATGTTATCATTCAACCCTTTCGATATGCCTTACCCAATTCCACCTCAATATACAACATATTAGTTGTATTACATCTGTCATTTTGGAACGATGTTAAGTGTACGACCTTGGAGTCTAATATTTAGCATTCTCCTCCTCATTGCTCTTTGGGTTACTTAAAGTTTATATAATTACTTCATTTAAAGCCCAAAATATATAACTTGTTATTTATTCAACAAAATTTAACTTTTACCTCTCTCACCCGATATGCTATCTTCCTATTTGGGCACATCAAAAAAATTCTTTTAGTAATAAACCTAGTTTAGTATTGAGTAAATGTTTTGATATGCCAAATGGGAAACTAGTAAATCGAATGATCCTATTGACAGTTAAAACTCAGTCCAATAACTTGAAAACCTGTATATTGATAACATAACAACTTAAAATAAATATAAACAGTCTGAACGGAGTGTTTCAGATGTAGAGGGTGCATTTAAAAAAAAACTTTTTTTTTTAAGGTCTAGCACACGTGCTACAGGAAGTCCCTAAAGCGCTCCGCATGTGCGCGGTAAAAGCAATTTCCCGTTGTTCTTGAATTGTGTAAATTGTGCTCGGTGGAAACACAGCCCTTAGGCAAATTATTCCAAAGGGCTGATGTTCTCCATATAAAAGACTGCTTGAACAGCGTTGTACGCTGGTAACAAGCTGAACCTCATACGGATGTGAAGTATAGCGCAACGTGTATTTCTAACATGCACCTCTGGTAGGAATTAAGCGGCTACATCTTTCTAACACTTTCCATGGAAATACTTGTAGAACAACTCAAGTCGCCAACCGTTCTTCAAGTTCCAGGGAATCAAGCCCGCCGTCAGTCCCGGGTCTCCAATCAGACGAACAGCTCTTCTCTGAACAGAATCCAACAAATGCAGTGTGAGTTTGGGAGCGAGCCCCAAACATGGAAGCATATTCCATAGTTGGTCGAATTTGAGCTTTGTAAAAGAATTAACAGGTTGTGGGACTGTAAAAGCTTTCTGGTTTTTCTAACTTTTGAGAAGTTCTCCTTGCTATGCCTGTAACATGTTCATGCCAGGACATATTGCTCCCAAATTAACGCCTAACAAATTGAGTGACGATGCCAGGAAATGGAGTGCCCCAACATGACTATGTCGGGTACCAGCAAACGTTAACCTTTTTAGAAAAAACTGCCGCCTGGGTTTTTTGTAGCGTTAAATTCTACTTGGTTTACTGTCACTCCCAAGACAGAATTTCTTCCAGGTCTTTGTTAAGTTGAACGACCTCCTGCTGTCTGCGGATATTCGCCTGAGTAGCCATTGTCGAGCATTCTAAGTGAATGAAGAAATAAGCATACTGTCATTCTCAAAGCTGTAGTGGGATCCCGGTCTTTTCCAGCATATCGTTAATGTAAATGAGAAAGAGCGTAGGAGACAGTATGGAGCCTTGGGGCACACCGCGCTGATAGTGAAGGTGTTAGAAAGAAATCCGTCGACCACCACTCGTAAAGAATGCCCTCTGAGGAAACATGAAAGCCACAAACTGAACTTTTCAGACATACCATAAGAGCGTAGCTTAGCTAACAGCCCATTGGCCAAGCACGTCGAATGCCTTGGATATGTCAAGAGCAAACCGCTCGAGATAAAATTGAAATGAATTTACGTTGAAAAAACAATTTTTCTTTTTAAGATTTGCTTGTTTTTTCCATGCTATCATCAATTGAAGTATGACAAGTCCGATATTCATCATCATTCGTCAAAAGACCTTAAACTCTCTTAAGTAACGGTAAACGCAGAATCCGGTATAATTGCCTGGGATCGTGCATTTCGAATACACCTTGTCAGTTACTCGAGGAATTTTTGTCAAACAAATTGATTTACAAAACAGGTGACATAATGAAGTCTCAACATAGCGCTCTTTCAACACCATTGGAATTTTTATTTCTCTTCAGATATTTCGAAATTAGAGTTTACAGTAACAATTCTGGCTCTCTAAAATAATATTGGACAAGAAGTGCCGAGCACAATCGATATTTTCCCTGCTTGCTTAAAATTGTGGGAGGAACGTAATGGCTCAGCAAATAATTTTTTTAACTTATCAATGTGCTTTTTACTATATAAGTTTTAAATTTAAACTTTTTATGAAACACCTCAGGTTTTGTGAGTGATGATAAAGAAATATCATCAATTAAGCCTGTATTTTCCAATCACTAACTACATCTTTGATTGAATTAAAGTTTAATTACTTTCTATCGCAGCACCATTTTAAAGATAAAAAGATTAAAATGAATACTACTATTAATAATGTTAAGCCTATAACCAAGAGAGATTTATAATTTAATATTTTAGCATAAAGTTGAATTTTGTGGATATAAATGATGCCGAACCTATAATGAAGGATCAATAAGTTTAACGGACTTATATTTTTATTTAATGATAAAAGATAATTAATTATATTTGTATAAAGAAGATGTCACATATTTCAAAACAAGTGCGATGAAGTATTTATATTAATAATTATAATCGAATTGAACTTATACAACAGAAAGTATTGATTATTAAAAAGATCCGCGCAGTTAATACGTAGGTTGAAAAGTTTTGGTCTGACACATAGATATCGTCCTTGTCCAAAAAAATTCATATAATTTTTTGGGAAGTATTAACCTTCAAACGATGTTTATAAGTTACGGTGGTTTTAGTGACGCTACTTTTATATTTTCAAAACAATGGAAAAAATCGAATTTCGTGTGTTGATTAAACATGTTTTTGATGGGAAAAATATCGTTCAAGGAAAGCAATGGCTTGATAAGTGTCACGGGAACTCTGCCCCTGAAAATTACTCATCATTTACTGATATGCTGAATTTAAATGTGGTCTTACAGATACAAATATGCTGAACGTTTTGGACGCTCAATAAGTGGTTACACCGGAAAAAAATCCACAAATTATTTTGGATGACCGTAAAGTGAAATTACGTGAGATAGCTGACACCCTAAAGATATCAAAAGAACGTGTTGGTCATATTTTGCATGAACATTTGGTCATGAGAAAGCTCTGTTCGAAATGGGTACCGCGCTGCTTACGGTGGACCAAAAAACAACGTGTTGATGATTCTTAGCGCTATTTGAACCTGTTTAAGGACAATAAAAATAATTTTTTCATGCAATATGTGACAATGGATGAAACATGGATCCATGACTACACACTGGAATCAAATCGGCAGTTAGCTGAGTGGACAGTAGCCGGTGAAAGCCGTCCGAAGCGATCAAAGACACAACAGTCTGTGTGGGAAGGTTTTAGCCTCTGTATTTGGATGCGCGTGGAATAATTTTAATGACTCTGCTAAGAAGGGAAAAACCATCAATATCGAATATTATATAAAGTTATTGGTGCGTTTTGAAGACAGAAATTGCAAAGAAACAGCCCCAAATGAACGAGAAAAAATGATTTTTATCAAGAAAATGCACCGTGTACCACAAGTCAATGGTTACGATGGTAAAATTGCCTGAACTGACATTCGAATTACTCCCTCATCCACCGTGTTCTCCAAATTTGGCCCCCAGCGACATTATCTATTCGCAGACTCAGAAAAATGTTCGCTGGAAAGAGATTTGGCTCCAGTGAAGAAGTTAATCACGAAACTGAGGCCTATTTTGAAGGCAAAGACAATAAATATAGAGTTATAAAATAAGTACTAAATTTGACTTTCTCAAGTAAAGAGAAAGTAAATTTTTCATAATTAAATCATACAATATATTGACACTCATCTCTTTCACCCACTTTCCTTGAAACGATATCGCTCAAGAACTATAGGTTTCGTCTCTATTTTAAACATTACACCATTTCGTTCGTGCATTATAATGCTAGCAGATCGACAGCCCGACAGTCGATATATCGATAGAAATGGGAATGTATATTTTTACTTCACGATTTAAAAACATTAAATATAAAGAAGAGCAAAAATTACAAAGGATCTCCTTTTGCAAGGGATGTAAAAAATAATTTCTTATTGTGCCGGATGTAAATAAATTTAGGGCAATTTAACTGTTTGTAACTTAACATTTTTAGGTTACTTTATGACAAAATTCCAATCCCTTTTCTATTCTCTTTCGGTTAAAATTAAAAATAATAACTGCACACTGAAATAGAAGTATTATGATACATGCGCAACCACTCTTCCAACCCAATATATATAGGGCGAAAGGAAGGGTCCTTTCGCCCTATATATATTTTTACTATAAATGATTAGCTAAATTCTTTTAAAATTTACATATCAAAAACCAGGCAAAATTGTTATAATAATTTTGCAACTATAGAATATTTAATGATTTAGATCCTTTCACCCCTTCCCCTGTTAATATTGTAAACAGCAAAGAAATAATATAATATTTTCTTTCCTTGTCTCAAGGAACTTTAAACAATCTTCTTCTTCTTTCTCAGCTATTTCACACTGCTGGATATAAGCCTCCTCAAGCAACCCCCAGTTTTCTCTATTACTAGCCTCGTTCATAAAATTTCCCGCTATCCTTTAATATCATCCGTCCAACGACTGGGGGGTCTTCCTCTGCTCCTTTTATCTTCCATTCAATTATTCTTCTTGTCCATCTCTTATCTCGAATTCTTGCTATGTATCCAACCCATTTCCACTTAAGTCTGGCTATTCTCTCCACAATATCCACCACTCCAACTCTTCGAATGATGTTTATATTTGTCCTCTATCTCATCTCGTGATTCCAAACATGGACCTTCCCATAGATCTTTGTGTCACTCTAATCTTAATAACTGTTTTCTTCGTTAAAGACAGCGTCTCTGCCCCGTATGTGATAACGGGAATTACGCATTGCTCGAACACATATACTCTTAAACATATCGGTATGTCTGTTTTTAAGTATATACCGTAGCTTTCCATCGGTAACCTATCCAAGACCAATTCGGCGCTGAATTTCGCACGTCTGATTGTCTCGCCCTATTCTGATTTCCATGGTATGATCAAGGTATATACATTTATGAACTTGCTCCAGGGCCTCTCCGCCTATTGAGATTTTTCTGCCCAAGACTAGATTTGTCATGGCTTTTGTTTTTTCCAAAATGTATTAAGGTTTTATTCGCAGCTAATTGAAGTTCATTTAGTCTTTTGTTGCATCCCCGATATCATCTCATATAATTACAATGTCGTCGGCAAAGCGTAGGTGATGTCTCCGTGTTCTCCGTCAATGTTTATTCCCGTTTGTTCCCAGTCCAAGGTTTTGGAGAGAATAGTTTCGGTGACATAGTATCGCCTTGTTGAATACCTCGTTCTATTCTGGATTTACCTGTTGACTGATGCATTTTTACACTAGCTGTTGCATTTTGATATATCCGTTTTATTACTTTTGTGTATCTATGGTCTACCCTGCATCCCTCAAATGCAGTCATGAATGCTGGTAGTTCAACGGTATCGAAGACTTTATGGAAATCAATGTTGTATTCTATAGTTTCCTCTATTAGCATTTCATTGTTTGAAGATGGTCATTCGTCCCATAGCCTGTTCTAAAACCGGCCTGCTCTCGAGGTTGGTAGAAATCCAGTTTTACTTTTAGACGTTTAGTGATTATTTTTGTGAATAATTTGTACATATGGGAAAGGAGACTTGTTGGTCTGTAATTTGCAAGGTCTGAAATGCCTTTCTTGTGTATGACGATGTTATAATATCATTCGATGCACAAGGAGTGGTATTGTTTTGAAAATATAAGTTGAATAGATTTAAAATTTTATCATTTAGCTTACTCCCTCCGATTTTAATAGCTTCAATAACTATTTGGTCTTCTTCGGGTGCTTGTTATTTTTCATTCCTTTAATAGCTGCAATTAATTCTGCTTTTGTTATGTCGGGCATCTGTTCGGACCCTTGATTTATTATTGCCTTCCTTTTACCTGACGCTTGGTTTACTTCCTTTTTTTTCCATCTACTCTCATAGATGAATTCTTCAGTTATTATTAGCATTTCTGTTTATTTGTTGTAATCTGCTTATTTTTATCTTTTCATAATTTATAAATAATACCTAGAGCAAAATTAATTTGAAATTACTCTTCTAACTCCCTTCCTGATATTTTTATACGTTGCATAATTAATATATAATAGAAAAATAATTAGGCTTAAAATTTGAAATTGCAACCAAAAACCTGGAAAAAAATCTGCATAATACTATTGAAATCACACAATATTTGACCACTCTACTTCTTTCATCGTTCTCCATAAAAATGGGAAGTAAACAAAAAATTCTTAGAATATACAAACCCCGGCAAAGATCTACAACACCACATATAGAGGAAACAACCCTATTAACCCCCATTAACCCCCCATTAACCCCCACGCCACGCTTTAAACCTCTTTTATAATTTACTATAAATAATATGCTTAAAATTTGTCCAGTACAAAAACTTGTAAATATCTCAAAATGCTACTGAAATTATACAATACTAATCTACAACGCCTCTTTCAGCTCCTTCCTGGCTTAAACTTGACAGCAATGAAAAATAACCGTCAAGTGCAAGTTGAACTTGCGCAATTAGTGCTCCGTACGTTGATTGCTTTTAAAATAAAAAATGTTGTAACGAAAGTATAAAATGATCAGTGACTTCACAAAACATAACCCAAATGAGTTTTCAACAAAGTTTATTTCCAATCTTTACTGAAAATTGATGACCTTGAAATTTCTGTTTTTTTTTTTATATACCAGATAAATTATTACAGGTAATGCACTCGTGATAATTTTCGTTCAATCTACACCCCGTGGAGAATATTCCAGAATTTTTTCAAATTTTTTGATAAGTACTTTTCGAGATAAGGCAGGTGGATGGCGATTTTTCGCGATTTTTTAAAAATAATACAAAGAAAAGTGCGCAAGTATTACATATATATATATATATATATATATATATATATAAATATATATATATATATATATATTTACTCGTGTTTTCCCAAGCTTTCATTTGACACCACACTCGATTACCTAGCAAAACATTTTTTTTTCATTTCTGATTTCATCCCCCAAAACTAACACCTTAAGTCAAAATTTAACTTTCAAAACTACATGGCTCTGATGAGGCCATCAATTCCTATATTATTACCAAATTTCAACTTTCTATGACAAATAGTTTCGGAGAAAATCGTGTGACAGACGGACAGATAGACACCGAAGTGATCTTATAAGTGTTTCCGTACGGAACCCTAAAAAATTAGCTAATTTTTGCTCCTTATACACACAGTTTTAATGGAATTATTATTATCAATTTTACTCGTAATTTAACTAAGATCATTTATTTTTCTAGTTCGTCAATAATTTAGATATGGTCAGAATTTATCAGTTACTAAATGTCAATATCTCAATAATGTCATATTTTGTTCCAAAATACTCTTCTGTATAAAATATCGAAATTTATAAGTCGACTTCAAACAAAATATACTCTAGACTTTGCATCAAACTTAGTGATCGTCTATTCTGAAAATTTACCATTAGTTTATTTCAACATTAGGTCACACATCCTTCACAATATTTAAATTTTAGAAAATTAACTTCAAATTATGTCAAGATCAAATTTTTTGAGAATAGTAATTAATAGTAGTAATTATTCCGAATAGAGAATGATATTTTAAATTTTTTTCGCCATTTAAATATATATATTTTTAGCAGTCATAAAAACGAAGTAAATGAATTTTAGTAGACTTCGAATTCAACCTATCTATATTTTTAAGCTTCATGTAATAACTTTGATAAGTATAGAAAAATATCTCAAATGCTACTGAAATTATACAATACTAATCATACAACGCCTCTTTCAGCTCCTTCCTGGCTTAAACTGACAGCAATGAAAAATAACCGGTCAAGTGCAAGTTGAACTTGCGCAATTAGTGCTCCGTACGTTGATTGCTTTTAAAATAAAAAATGTTGTAACGAAAGTATAAAATGATCAGTGACTTCACAAAACATAACCCAAATGAGTTTTCAACAAAGTTTATTTCCAATCTTTACTGAAAATTGATGACCTTGAAATTTCTGTTTTTTTTTTTATATACCAATAAATTATTACAGGTAATGCACTCGTGATAATTTTCGTTCAATCTACACCCCGTGGAGAATATTCCAGAATTTTTTTCAAAATTTTTTGTAATACTTTCGAGATAAGGCAGGTGGATGGCGATTTTTTCGCGATTTTTTAAAAATAATACAAAGAAAAGTGCGCAAGTATTACATTATATATAATATATATATAATATAATATATATATATATATATATATTTTACTCGTGTTTTCCCAAGCTTTCATTTGACACCACACTCGATTACCTAGCAAACATTTTTTTTTTCATTTCTGATTTCATCCCCCAAAACTAACACCTTAAGTCAAAATTTAACTTTCAAAACTACATGGCTCTGATGAGGCCATCAATTCCTATATTATTACCAAATTTCAACTTTCTATGACAAATAGTTTCGGAGAAAATCGGGTGTGACAGACGGACAGACAGACACCGAAGTGATCTTATAAGTGTTCCGTACGGAACCCTAAAAAATTAGCTAATTTTGCTTCCTTAACACACAGTTTTAATGGAATTATTATTATCAATTTTACTCGTAATTTAACTAAGATCATTTATTTTTCTAGTTTCGTCAATAATTAGATATGGTCAGAATTTATAGTTACTAAATGTCAATATCTCAATAATGTCATATTTTGTTCCAAAATACTCTTCTGTATAAAAATATCGAAATTTATAAGTCGACTTCAAACAAAATATACTCTAGACTTTGCATCAAACTTAAGTGATCGTTCTATCTGAAAATTTACCATTAGTTATTTCAACATTAGGTCACACATCCTTCACAATATTTAAATTTTAGAAAATTAACTTCAAATTATGGTCAAGATCAAATTTTTTGAGAATAGTAATTAATAGTAGTAATTATTCCGCATAGAGACTGAATTTTACAAATTTTTTTTCGCCATTTAAATATATAGATTTTTAGCAGTCCATAAAAACGAGAGTAAATGATTTTAGTAGACGTCGAAATTCAACCAATCTATTTTTAAGCTTCATGTAATTTAACTTTGATAAGTATAGAAAAGACAGAAATGCTAGATGCGATTTGACAGAATATTAATTCCGCCGTTTTTGCGCCTTCACGACCAAATAATTCGCCACCCCGATATTATATCGCATTATCATTCCGCATATTCCCCCCTGGCTCCTCCCCCCATTTTACTTCATGTTCAACAAGCGAACAATAAATTTCTTCGTTCCCGTGTCGTATAAGTGGTTTTTCGGTCTTCGAGTCCGTAAAGGCAGAAGAAATTCTCGGGATTAGAGCCCATCAAACCCCCACAAGTTAAAATTCTGTCTTCTGCTGACGCAAATCAAAATTTTTTCCGCTAGTACGAGTATTATTTGCTTTTTTAGGTCTACTTTCCGGCAAATTGAAAAAGAGTAATATAAAATTTAATTTAAAATCATTCTGGAATTTAACAGAAGGTCGCAGCAAATTAATGCACATCTATAATAAATATAAATTCAACGTCCTACTCCTGTCTGTCTCTGTCCGTTTTAGTGAGCTTATTCATCACTCTGAGGACCAACTTATTTTCCGACTTTATCGTACCTTTTTTTTCAAAACATACATATTGAGTCGTCTGGCCAGGTTAAGGCTATATTTATTACGATACGGGTAAGGCGGATAACAATGAGCAGTGACGATAATAGTGAATGGAGTCGGAAAAAAGTTTGGCGCTAGCGCGTTCCTTTTGCAATACACAGCCTAAACCATTATATATGGAACAATATTATGTAGCAGAGAATATCTATAATCTATAATCTATAATAATATATATAATATATATATATATATATATATATATATATATAATTATAAAATACAATGTCTCACACTGTCTGTCGTCTGTCCATTAGTGCGTTACACGCGAAAACCACTTATATCCGATTACGTGTCTTTTTTTAAATTCAACATATAATTCTTCGGCAGGTTATATAATAATAATAATAATCTATATCTATAATATATATAAATACGTCTCTTCTGTCTGCCTGTCTCTCTGCTGTCTGTCTGTCTGTCCGTTAGTGCGCTTATCACTGAGAAACTTATCCGATTTACGTGCTTTTTTTAAAATATACATATGTTCTCTGGCCAGGTTATCTATCTAATAATATAACACATGCAACGTCTCTCTTCTGTCTATCTGTCTCTCTGTCCATTAGTGCGTTACGTGCTTTTTTTAAAACACACATATGTTCTCCTGGGCAAGTTATAGGACATAAAAATAAGCAGTGACGATAATAGTGAATCAATCAGAAAAAAGGTTACCGTTAGCGCGCTCTCTTGCAATACACTGCCTAAACCATTAAATATGGAACAATATCATGTTGCAAAGAACATAATTTATATAAAATGCAACGTCTCTCTCTGTCGTCTGTCTGTCCGTTAGTGCGTTTATCACTTGAGAACCACTTATTCGATTTACGTGTTTTTATAAATTATACATATGTTCTATATAATCGATATAAGCCTACATAACGGGAGATAAGGTGAGATAATGAGAGATAAGTATAAATAATGGAGATAAGGAGAAATAATGGGAGATAAGAAGAAATATTGCGAGAGTCGAGATAAACCTACATAATGGGAGATAAGGGAGAAATAATGGGAGTTTAAGGAGAAATAATGGGAGATGAGCAGAGATAAGCCTAGATAATGAAATTATGAGAGGTAATGGGAGATAGGGAAAAATAATGGAGATAAGGGGAAATAATGGCGAATATTTTACGTTAGGTAACATAAAGAATAAGCAGCGACGATAGTAAGTGAATCAAGTCCACGCGAGCGGAGCCGTGGGCATGGCTAGTATACATATATATATATATATATATATATATATATATATATATAAATATATATGTATATATATATATATATAAATATATATATATATATATATATATAAATATATATATACACTTTTATAATTTTTATTTTTCAATTTTCTTGGATTTGGAGGTCAATTATAGAATGAAACTTCCCAAAAATTTATTGTGATCCTTTCTTTTTATTATTGATGTGTCGGCACAGTTAGCCTTTCTAAAAATTCTTGATTATTTGGCTTGGAACGTAGATATTTAGGTTAATACTTATTATAAGCCCATTTTAATGAATTACAAAGTACTCTTTTATCATTTTTTTCGTTAAAAGAACCACATGTTAATCAATTATCATTTCACATTTTTATTTAAAAATGGGACGAACACAACAAGTAATACTTCTATAGTACTATAACGTGCGCTCCTGTAGCGCTTTAGGGACCTCCCTGCAGCACGTGTGCTAGACCCATAAATATATATATATATATATATATATATATATATATATATATATATATATATATATATATACATATATATATTTATCAGTACTTTCAACGCTTGGAAGTGCTGATTCATACATTAAAATTCCGAAGACTTCACCAACATAATTAGAGACATGCGACTAGATGATAATGATATTCTGGCAAGTCTAGATATTGTTCACTTTATCCCAGTATTCCAGTGGATAAACCACTAGACAAAATGAACGAGGATTTTCCGGCTCGTGTTGTAGAACTATCGGAACACTGTCTAAAAAATACATATTTTGTCTCAATATATATAATATGTTACAAACAAGTACGAGTAGATGGAGCATCCATGTCCTCTTCTCTTTCACCAGTAATAGCCAATCTCTATATGTTGTATTTTGAAATGGAGGCCCTCAAAAACTTACCACTTCAACCGAAACTCTGGAAACGATATGTTGATGGCATCTTATAATTTGGCTCGACGGACGAAACGAATTAGCCACTTTCCTGACCTATTTAAACAGAATCCACCACCGGATACAGTTCACCTTGGAAGTAGAGGAAGAAAAAATCCTCCCTTTCCTTGATGTGCGCAGAACACAGAAAAGCGACTGTCAGCTTCAATACTCAATCTATCGGAAGCCCACCCACACCAACAGATATTTAAACGCTGTCTCACACCACCCATCCATCCTAAATCCAGTCGATAGCCAACACCCTCATATCGAGATGATACCGACTCACCGAACCAGACACGAGACCGTAAGAAATTTCACAAATCTCTTAAGGAGGTGGAGGTGGGCTAGCCCCAACCAAAGCTTTTGAATGTTGTCATTTAGAAATGCTTTGTATTAAATAATTAAAAATTTTTATAGGACTAACGATGGTTATTATATGATAATAAATTCATTATCAAAAGATTTTAAATCTATATATTGTTTATTTATTATTAAATAATTTAACATGAATGAATTAACTTTTGATTGTTTTGCACAAACTTATAGAAAAAAATGGAAAATAAAAATTAATTATATTCGTAATTTTTAAAAAATTATAAAGCAAATAAAATTAAAAAATAAAAGAATAAAAAAAAATAGTACTTAAAAAATAGGTAATTAATAAAAAATGATAATTAAAAGTCTTAAAATTCCGGTGTCTCGATGCGGCAACGTTGTAAAGTAATTTACTGTTGGCTCTACTGATATGCTTGTATATAGATATGTTGAATTTTGTGTTATTGTGATCAGCTGATGTAAACAAGTAAAAAAAATGGATAATAATACAAAAACTAACAAATATTGATAAAAATGGAAAAAAAAATATGTGAAGCGAAAACGCGTTACTGAGGTTATATACCATCAAAGATTCAGCCAAAAAATGTTGGTAAACGGAACAGAAAAATCAAGCCTCTCCTAACCTCTGTGACAGTGGTCGTCGAATTGTTGACATGCGATTACTTGGAAAAAACTTAAAATGGTCTGTAATGAAACACTTTCATTATGATATATTACTAATAAAATTCCCTGTGGTCTAGCATCACTACTAACCCTAAAGTGTGATACATGTCTAACAGAGAGTACACATATATCGAAGGACAATAAGGAACGTTTTTAATGTTGAACTGAAGCTGCACTAGGTAATTATAAGTTAAACAAGTAAATTAATTAAATAATTAAAACAAATGCTTTAAATTATTTATTCTTATTTTATTTATAAAAACTAATACCCATTGCAAATTTATTATTAACTAAAATTTATATTATTTACTTGCACCATATGTTTTAATTATATAAATTTGTAGTATACAATTTAAAATATTTAAATTTCCCGCCATTAACTAAATGTAACATTGCTGCTATTTCAAGGATAAAAGGTAAATTATTCAAGTACCTCCAATAATTGTTATTTTTCATAAAGTTAAAACTTTCTAATTAAATTTGAAAATTTTTTTAAAATAATCGCGAAATTTCAATATCTAACATAGTTAAATTTCTTATTGATGGCATTTTTTTTCATTTTTTTATAACAAAAAACGTGTCATTTTTATATCAAATTGACGTCTAAGATTACATGTATTGTTAATTTCGATTTTTAAAAGAACCTAAATTTTTCGTACAAAAATTTCTAAACTAATTAATCTATCAAAATAAATCTATACAAAATAGTTTCCATATTTTACATTTAACGCCTCAACCTCCTTAAGGAAACGAAAAAATAAAAATCAGTCTATACAGAGAGTATTTGCAAGATAGCGCCATCTACAGACAAGGACAGGACAAAATAGAGTCCTATTACCGTACGTGAAAGGAGTTACAGATAGGATTGAAAGAGTCCTAAGAAAACACAATATAGCACAACTTACAAACCACAAAACACCAAGGACAAGAGAAAACTGGAAAACAATAGAGTTTACAGCATCCCATGTGGAGATTGCCTCAAACTGTACGTAGGCTAAACAAACAGAAAATCTCCACCAGGATCCAAGACCATAAAATAAGTATAAAAAACAAACAAACAACTCCAACTTTTTTTTCAGCTCCATCAACAGACTGGTCACATCAATTTCGAGGAATCTAAACAAATAGCCTCTATTTCACGTTATAAATCATGCATAGTCAGGAAGCCTTGGAAATCGATAAAATGTACAGCTAAATAAGCGGATGATGCCCTTAATATCTCCACTTCATGGAAGTCTCCTAGCCAACCAAGGAGTAACCAAACATCGAGAACACAGCAGTCAGCATAGCGCCGAAATCCGTAATTAACACTGATACGGGCATCCAGCCGACAAACACCCATGCCCGGACGAACATTCCCGATCGCCACATCCATATAAAGGGTGTTTTTTATAGAGGTATAAAACTTTAAGTTGACAAACACTTTTTTAACTGGCGGCCATTTTGTCAGCTGTCAAGTGATATATGTTTAGTTTGGTTTGGCATTTCAACAAGAATAGACTGACGCCTGAAACAACGCTTCCAAATTGTGCAAATTTATTTTGAAAATCATGGTTCTGTCGAAATACGTATCGCGCACTACGTCCATTTTACGGTCAATATAATCGTCCATCAGAGCAATTAATTCGATTAACTATGGAACGTTTTCGCACCACGTTTACTCTAAATGATAATACGCATACACAGAGACGTCGTACAGTGCGTACAGAAGAAGTCATTGCTGCTGTAGAGCGTAGCGCCAGAATCAGTCTATCCGCCATCGTGCACAGGAATTGGATATGTGTCCATCCACTTTATGGAAGATTTTGCGGAAAGATCTTGGTTTGCGTGCTTACAAAATCCAACTCGTGCAACAATTGAAGCCACACGATCACCTAGCAAGGCGTAGATTCGGTAAATGGGCCCAAAACAAGATTGCCGTTGATCCCGATTTTCATAAGCGAATTTTTGTTTAGCGATGAAGCTCACTTTTGTTTGAATGGATACGTCAATAAACAAAACTGCCATATTTGGAGTGATGATAATCCTCAAGTGTATGTTGAGACACCGTTATATCCAGAAAAACTGACTGTTTGGTGTGCTTATGGCTGGTGGAATCATTGGTCCGTACTTCTTTAAAAACGATGCTGGCCAGAACGTTACAGTCAATGGTGACCGCTATAGAGCCATGATTACTGACTTTTTCGTTCATCAATTGAACAACCATGATGTGCAGGAGCTGTGGTTTCAACAAGACGGGCGCAACATGTCACACAGCTCGTGCCACAATTGATTTATTGAAGGAAACGTTTGGTAACCGCATAGTTTCACGTTTCGGACCCGTGAATTGGCCTCCAAGATCGTGTGATTTAACCCCGCTAGACTATTTTCTGTGGGGATATGTGAAGTCGCTAGTCTACGCCGATAAGCCCGAAACGATTGACCATTTGGAGGACAACATTCGCCGCGTTACTGCCGATATACGGCCACAAATGTTGGAAAAAGTCATCGAAAATTGGACCTCCAGATTAGACTACGTCCGAGCCAGCCGTGGCGGTCATATGCCAGAAGTCATATTTAAATTATAATGACAGAAGATTATCTTTCGAATAAAGTAAATTTCATGTCAATTTAAAAAATTCATCTTTGTTTTATTCCATTTCAAAGTTCTATACCTCTATAAAAAACACCCTATATATATATATATATATATATATATATATATATATATACATATATATATTATATATATATATATATATATAATTTATATATATATATATATATATATATAATATATATATATATATAAATATATATATATATACATATACTATATATATATATATATATATATATATATATATATATATATAATATATATATATATATACATATACATATATATATATATATATATATATATATATATATATATATTATATATATATATGTGTGTATTATATACACTTATTTTTTACTAATAAAGAATAAAAAAAACTGTTTTAGATGTAGGAGATAATAATGCAGTAAACCTGTTACTAGGAGAGGACTATCATAAAAAGTTTGCTTGAAAAATCAAATTAAAAGAAAAAGAATTACCGCTTATCAGAGATAATTATGTTAGAAACTTAGTAGAGTCTGTTTAAAATATTGAATAGAGAATACTACATAGTTTTGTCTAAATTTTTTTAGAAATCAGAAATTATTAATATACATGGTGTCCCATTCAAATACAAAAGAGTTACGTTTCTGTGAAACCGTAATTACAAGTCAGTTAATTTTTCCGTGTGAATGGCGTCTTGTTTAACTATACTATTATAGTAAATTTAAGTTTGGCTACCTAAAAGGGTTTAATGATGGAGTAAATAGTAACTTCGAAGCCTCCTGATACATACTAACTAGATTGAAAATATCAAGGAAAATTTCTGAGCACACTTTTGGGTTCTCTAATAATTTTTTAATAACATAAGTTATTTGTGGACTTGATTGATAGTTAAATGTCTCTCTCAAAATGCAATTGATGAGTTAGAGTAAAATTTTCTTCTTCAGTGAGGATTTTTTTGACTTTTTAAATTGCATGTCTTCAAATAGTTTTCGAGATTACCAACAAAAAGGGAAGTAGGCCTATAATACAAAATTCGAGGAGTAGTTTACCTGGTTTAGGAATCATAATGACCAATGCAACTTTTCATACCCTAGAAATATACCTCAGCATACACGAAGCATTGATAAGACGTTGAGCTTTAATATGATTTTTCTCGGAAGAATCTTTTAAAACTTCTCCAGTGATAAAATCAAACCTAGACGTTTCCTTTGAACTAATATTTTCTTTTATCTCATTAGTTACTTAAAATAATAATAACAATACATTTACTATCACTATTTTTTCTTTTTAATCTACGCATTCCTTAAATGACAGTAATCACCAAGTTAAGCTAAAACACGTTGCAAAAATCTCCCTAATTAATATACTTTATGGAAATATTTTGGTACTCAGACGTAATTATGTTAAAATAGATAACTTACGTTTTAGAAATTTAAATGGTATTTCTGTATAACTAAATATCGAAACATTTTACACATTACATAGTTACCATGTTGGTTTGTCGCATAAAACGGTAGAAATGAAATAGACACGCAGTTCAGAATCTCAATTTACTATAGATTGCGAAATTACACGTAAAATAACTATTTCATTGGTATGTCGATGTGGCTTAAACATTACACGAAAATAACATGGTGTTGTTCATTATTAATGATATTATTCCAAGCGAATGTAACGGAAAGATAATAATCGGTTAGATGTGGTAAAATAAACAATGAAGCCAAATTCATTTCATTACTTTTTAACACATGGTCTGTTCACATATAATTTTCAAAGGGTGCAGAGAGTTGTAAGTTTATTTATTTGAAGTCGTGACTGTTTAAAGTAGCACAATTTTTAAACTTGAACACGTTATCCCTAATAATAAACATCTTAAGAGGAAAACAAATGATGTTTTATCCAAACACATAAACTGCTTTAGACAAGGACATATACAGAGTGTTACGAAAATCATTGATATATTGAAACTGGTGAATCCTTACAGAAAAAGGGATTGCAGAAAAATACTAAATAAATCGAGTTTCGATCCGATCCCTAAGTGACTGAAATGAAAATAACGTTTTTACTCTGCCTGTAAAGCATCAAAGTTAATTAATTTCTGCAAGTTGTTTCATAGAGCTTGATTACTATACGGTTCTTCAAGCTTCAGCTGTACTCTTCTAAATCAAAATTGTAAAGGAGCACATGTCGGAATAGCAATTTGTTACGTTCCATTATCGATCGATTAGATATATATGTGTTCATACAATAATTACGTCTCGGATTGACGTTTATATGGAAATATTAAAGCTTCAAAATTATGTAAGGTGATTTATATGGCTAATTTCAAACTATTGCTATGTGAGCACGAGAACTTATTTAAGTGACTGTTTTATAATATACTATAGATTTGACAATAACTGTTTCTAAACGCTTTTTAATAAATCTTTACATATTGTATCGCGATCAAACACCACCTTCACCTAAAAACGTTTTATGATTCGTCTGGTCATATAAGCCGATATTTAATAATGTTCTAAACCACAATTTAAAATGGTAATGAAATTTGTTCAGTGAGTGTTGTGATTACAATTGATACAGCTTTTACCGTGGTTTTTGCTGTATATTCGTAAAGTGTATTTAAACAGAGTTGAAGGAAAGTCCAGTGAACAAGTGTCCGATGGTAAAATAGACAAATGAAATAATTTTTTTTATTTATATTGTTCGTAAGTAATTGCTATGATTTTTAAGACCGTATTCAAAAATTCATGGAATCTTTTTCCAATCAACAATTAACGAAAAGAATCTATGGTAAAAAACAAATTCAATTATTTAGTCGAAATATCTTACAGATTAGGGAAAACCCTCGTCAGCTTTTTGTTTCCAAAAGAATAAAGAAGAAATTAGGTAGATATGTCCGGCATTAATACTGTCACGATTTCATCTTTTTTTTCATTTTCATTCTTTATTATATTCTAGTTTTTAGAATAATAATAAATTATTTAAACTGTTTACCCGTAGAGTCTTAAGTAATAACACAATCACAATAAACATAACAGGGCATTTCTTCAGTTGAATTATTATAACAAGATTCTCTCTTACTAACAGAATTACCCAATATCTACCAAATAGAAGTTTACAAAACAATGGTTAAAAATAGACCCCCTTAGAGTGTAATTACTACGTGCCCAGGGAAAATGCTTAAAACAGAACTTCTTTCTCGCCCATTTTCGTCATATCGAAAGAACTAGTATTGTGAACAACGCTTAGTAGGGAAGTATCTGAGCATTACCAAGTATTTGACAGAGTGTTATTAATTACAGAGAGTAATTCAGTTTTTCAGACATATGAGGGCATTAACAGGTAAACCTATTGAACGTTAGAATTGTCTATCCCAGAAAATATATAAAAAAATTAAACGGTAAAGTGATTTACTCAGTACTAGGCGACAAATGCGTAGTTCTATTATGGGAACAAAACTTTCGCACACTACTGAATAACTTAATCCAAGAACTATATTATATTTTTTATTTTATATTCTAAAGAATATGTACTTGACGGTAAGATATTATTCATAAAAACTAGAGTAAAGGGTGGGTAGATATATATTTTCATTTTTTATATAACATGCCCTTTCACTTACATACTATTAACATTAAATTTTGAAAATAGTAAAAAATTAATAAAATTTTCAGATTCCTCGACTACGAGAACTTTTGAAAAGATGTTAACCACGGTATATGTGACGTAAACCCTCTACTCTCTATCCCCCTCCTCATTAACCCTTTATAAGTTTAACCACAAATAAATTAAAATAATAAAAATAAAGCAATTTTTCGAATTCCTCTACTCCAAAACCCTAAAAAGCAAGTATAAAATGTTATACGAAGCTGCCCCGCTAGCGCCTTCCATGTACCGTTAACTAGTTTTGTTTGACAATAAATAACTATGCTTAAAAATTATTCATCATTTTCAACGATAATTAAGATTAAGGCTTTTAATATTGAAAGTAGACAAATTTATAGACAGTCATTTCTTCACACTTTAAAACAATATCGCTCAAAAACTAAATGTTTATTTTTACTCAGATATTATATGCACCAAATCAAGAAAAGTAATAATTTGTCTTAATAAATTTGAATGTGTGTGTAGTTTACATATTTCACTCTATTACCTTGTAGCCAGTAAACTAAATAGACCTTTAAACAAATTTGTCGATGGTTCAACTTACAATTTTAGCCTTTTATAGTTGTCATTTGGTCAATTATAAACAAATAAAATAAAATTAATATCTCGGTACAATAGGCTACTAAAACTCAGTTACTTAAAAATATATCACAAAACCTCCATCAGTTCTAGAATTTTTTCAAGATTTTTTGATTCAGTAACTTTCCGAGATAAGGGGAAGATATCGATTTTGGGCGATTTTTTTAAAATAATACAAAGAAAGGAGTGTGCAAGTATTAGATCATATATATTTTTTCATTTGATACCCCAGTCGATGACTGGTATTTTTTTTTCACTTCCGATTTAACCCTAAAGAAACTAACCCCTTAGGTCAAAATTTAACTTTAAAAACTACACTGCTCCGATTGGGCCATCAATTCCTATATTTTGCCAAATTGAAACTTTCTATGTCAAATAGTTTCGGAAAAAATCAGTGTGACAGATAGATGGATAGACGAACAGATACCGAATGATCCATAAGTATACTGTACGGAACACTGAAAATGGATATTATATTAACAGATAGCTTTGACCCCTTTGAAAGAAAAAATGGAAAAAACAAATATAATTTATGATAATTATAAATATGTGAAAATAAAGATTTCTTTGCTACAGTATCGTGTAATCTCAAGACTTTTGAATTGTCTTCCTCGATTAAATAGATAAAAACCATGCCTTAGAATAATAAAAGTTGAACACATTGAAATTTTAACTATAATATTTTAAAACTGATTTCGACAAATTGTAATAAGTGAAATTATTATTAATTTTTGCAACTGAAAACAAACACTAAAACTAAAATTACTTTAAAAGAATGTATGTAAAAAGAATCATATATTTTTTGGATAATAAATATTTTCGGTTCTATATCCAAAACTATATTTTTCTGGATTACTATATTATGTAAGCGATCAATCATGCACTACTTCCATTAAAAATCCGCACAAGTCTACTTTCAGAAAGACGTATAGCTTTTCTTTTTTATTGATAGTCCTATTCTTGGTTTGTGCTTGATTCTATTGCATATAAGTACTTTAATAAAGTAGTATGTGTTTTTAAACATTTTTTGAGCATTTGTTACAGAACCTGGAGTTGTATAATATGTTATTTTAAATTTTTTAACATATTTAAATATAATTTATTTTATTTAAACTTATAATCGAATTGTTGTTTCTTACCGTCGGTATATTATGAGTATGAGAGGACTAAGAACAAAAATATTCTAATTCAAGAATGATTTTATAAATGTTAAGCTTTTGACGCACACTTAACGGATATTTTGGTATTTCGGTTTCTATATAGAAGTAATAAGGCAGAAAAATAGAAAATCATCATCACTTAAGGCGTCAAAAAGTAAAATATGAAAACTAGTTTGTATAGATTTATTTCGATAGATCAATTAGTTTAGAAATTTTTTGTGAAAAATTTAAGGTTTTTAGGAAACTTATTAAATAAAAATCGAAATTAGCAATACATTTTTTAGTGTTCCGTACGGAACACTTATAAGATGACTTCGTGTGTCTGTCTGTCTGTCTGTCTGGCACACCCGATTTTCGCCGAAACTATTTGTCATAGAAAGTTGAAATTTGGTAATAATATAGGAATTGATGGCCTCATCAAAGCCGTGTTTTTTGAAAGTTAAATTTTGACTTAAGGGTTAGTTTTGGGGGTTAAATAGGAAGTGAAAAAAAAAATTTTACTAGTTCATCGAGTGTGGTGTCAAATGAAAGCTTGTGAAAATACGAGTAAAATATATATATATATATATATATATATATATATATATATAATATATATAAATATATACGAGGCATGTTTTTTAAGTAAGTACCGTTTTGCGATTCCGCCGCCGCAGCGATACGGTCGGCGTTCCGCGCATGCGCGCTGGTAACCTACATCACATGTCTACGCACTGACGCCATTACAGTCTGATTCTTCATTGTATACGTTGTTTACTGAGTGTTTAAGATGCCTCCGACAATCGTGAGTCCCGCCGATTGTGAAGTACGGGGTTATACGATTTCTTAGCGCTAAAGGCGTAAAACCGATCGATATTCATCATGAGATCTGTGAAGTTTACGGACAAAACATTATGAGTGATGGAATGGTAAGGAAATGGGTGAGAGCATTTAAAGATGGCCGCACAAATGTGCATGATGAAGAACGGAGTGGGCGTCCTTCGGTCGTTAATGAAGATTTGGTGCAGAAAGTGGACGAAAAGGTGAGAGAAAACAGACGCTTTAACAATTTCAATCATTGTGCGACTGCTTTCCTCAATATTCTCGTAGTGTTTTGTATCGCATTGTGACCGAGAACTTGAATTACCGGAAATTGTGTTCACGTTGGGTTCCAAAAATGTTGACGGATTTGCACATAACCCAACGTTTAGGCAGTGCATTGACTTTCCTTGAGCGGTACCACAATGAAGGTGAACATTTTTTAGACCAAATTGTTACTGGTGACGAAACATGGGTGGCCTACGTCACACCAGAATCGAAACAACAATCCATGTAATGGCGACATTCATCATCACCCAAAAAAGTGAAGTTTAAGCAAACAATTTCTGCCCCAAAATCATGTGCACAGTTTTTTGGGACAGAAAAGGAGTATTGCTAGTGGAGTTTCTGCCTCGTAATGAGACAATCAATGCAGCGTCTTATTGTGAGACATTGAACAATCTGCGTCGTGCAATCCAGAACAAAAGACGTGGCAAGTTGAGTAAGGGTATCGTTTTGCTGCATGACAATGCCCGTCCACATGTGGCTAATCGGACCAAAGATCTCATCAAATCTTTTAAATGGGAAACTCTAGATCATCCTCCATACAGCCCTGATCTGGCGCCCAGCGACTACCATTTGTTCCTGCACTTGAAGAAGCACCTGGGTGGTCAGCGTCTTCAAGACTAAACGAAGTCAAACATTTGATACAGTGGTTAACAAGTCAGGCGGCAGAATTTATGAGGAGGGTATTCAAAAACTGGTGCCACGTTATGACAAGTGCCTCAATATTCACGGAAATTATGTAGAAAAGTAGATTAAGGTACAGGCTTTCATGTAAAAATAAAATTATAGCGATATCTTTGCACGTCTTTTTTTAATTCCAAAACGGTACTTACTTAAAAAACATGCCTCGTATATATAATGTAATACTTGCTCATACTTTTCTTTGTATTATTTTTAAAAAATCGCAAAAAAAACGCTGTCCCCCCACCTTATCTCGAAAAGTACTGATCAAAAAATTTTGAAAAAATTCTCGAATATTCTCCACGGGGTGTAATTGAACGAAAATTATCACGAGTGCATTAATTAGCTTTAATT
>JAHKBH010003690.1:0-5000 GCA_019049505.1 Pachyrhynchus sulphureomaculatus
GTTGTTCAGGGTAATTAGTCTAGTATGAATAGAGTGATCAACTCTGTTTACCTTATGTTTGTTATTCAGTAAAATTCTTACCACCGATTTTATGTATAATTGCTTCAGCGACAAAACCGTAGCTAAATCGTATAGTTGGTTCGTAGGAAATCTTCGCGATTTAAACAGTATTATTTTTAGAACCCTTTTCTGGGCTATTACTAAAGACGAAGATACCGAATCACGCACGGATCCCCAAACTGCCGAGCCATAACCTATCACTGACTTCACAAGTGCTTTATATACATAAAACAAATATTTCTTGGGTAACCACTGCCTAATCTGATAAAACCTAAAATACATTTTTCGAATTTTACTTGTTATATAATCTATGTGAGAATCCCATCTTAAATGCGACTCTAGGTATACACCCAAATATTTAATGTTATCAGTGGAGCAGATCTTCAGATTGCAATCACAAGTAGCAAAGTTATTACAGCCAGGTTCATGAATTTTTATAAAATTCTTGTCGGGATAATTCCTTTTATTAAACGTAAAGGCTATAATTTTGATTTATTAATATTTAAGGTTAATAAGTTCAAATCCAACCACAACTTTACCTTACTCATAGCCAGTTCTGCCTTCTCAAAGACCCGGCCCCATATTTTATCCTGTAACATTATGACAGTATCGTCGGCATAATAAACCATAGATCCTTGAGATAAAATACGCAAAAGGGTATCTATGTATATTGTAAATAACAACGGCCCAAGCACTGTACCCTGCGGCACACCGCACTCAATTGGAAGTGATGAGCTCATTGATTCTCCTATTTTTACTTGTTGCGTACGTCCGATCAGATATGATTTTATTAGATCACACGGGATACCTCTAATTCCAATATGCTCAACTTTCTCCAACAATATGCGGTGAGACACAGTGTCAAAAGCCTTTGTCAGGTCCAAGAATATCAAAAGTGCTTTATTGCCATGGTCGCGGTTCTCAGAAATATGGTTTACTACCCTTATAAGAGCATCTTCAGTGCCCAACTTCTGTCTAAAACCATACTGCGCATCGGATATTAATTTATTTTTATTTAAGTAATCGTCCAGGCGCAACTTGATACATTTTCTCAATAATTTTACTCAGGTTGCTGATAATTGCAATGGGACGATAATTCGTAATTTCGTTACGCGAACCATCCTTATGTATAGGCGTTATGGTACATTTCTTTAAACTGTCAGGAAATAATCCAGCTCGAAAAATTAAATTTACTATATGGGATACGGTTCGAGAATAAATCTGTGGTATCGTTTTAGAAAAATCTACTTTAAGGTTGTCGTCGCCAGCACTTAAAGAGTTTTTAAGTGAGTTTATAATTTGAATTTATTTCAAAATCCATTATCGGTGCCAGAAAAAGTGATCCAGGTACTCTAGGGACACTATCAGGAATAGCATCTGTATTAGGAACAGTTATACTATTAGCTAATTTCTTTCCTATCCCAGAAAAAAAATTTATTAAACTCATCTGCTCTGAGTTTTTCGTCTAAAATTTCAATTCCTTTATCATTGGCAATTACTCCTATTTTCTAATTATGTTTTTGACTATTGCTAGCCGACTTTATTAAATTCCAAGTTTTTTTTAAAGTCACCTAAGTATAGCGGAAATAAATTAGTGTAATAATCAATTTTGGTTTTATTTATTAGCTTAGTCAATATCTTATGGTGATTTTTATACATATTAGGAGCTACAAAATTCTCAGGGTCTCTAGAAGATATTCTTTTTAATTTGTGACGCTGACGTATAGAATTGAGCAATCCTTGAGTAATCCAAGTTTTAATTCGTCTCTTATTCCATACAATATATTTCCGAAGTGTGGATCTATCAATAATAGTCTTTAGTTTATTTATGAAAATATCTGTACATTCGTTTACATCCTCACAGTTCAAAACATCCCACCAATGTTCCCTTCCAAAATTTGTTTTACTTTCCTAAAGTCTATTTTATTAGCAAACTTTTTAGACATTAAATTTTCATTTATCTTACTTATATTCATATTTAAAAGAATAGGAAAATGATCAGTAAAGCCGTGGTTCAGGATCACCCCATGGACTGCACACCGCTGCCCGTGCTTTACAAAGAAATGATCTATACAAGTTGCACTGTTTCTATCTTTCCTGATTGCTTGATTAATTATACAATGAAAACCCTTTTCGTTTAAAGAATCTATGTAATTACCAACAATTAAACTATTTCTATCTAGTAGGTTTTATATTTGTATCTCCGCAGAAAATTTCATTATCATAAAAATGTAAATTTTTGTCATTTAGGAAAATTTCCAGACAATTCAAAAATACATCAACTTGTACAGATGGAGGTCTATATATAGAAGTCAAACATAAAGTTACATTGTTTTTACATTCCGTTACCCTCAGAAAATTGCAGATGTCAATCGTAATAATTTTAGAGTCAACAAGCAACGCACTTCTAATGTACACTATGCATCCATCACATTTGTTATTCTTACTTTCATTATAAACTATTTCGTATTGTTCAATATTGAAATCTCGAGGATTATCCACTGTATTGGTTTCGGAGCAGACTATAATATCAAAGTTTTTATTTAGTAACTCAAGGTACAGTAGTAACTCATCATAATTTTTACGAATACTTCTGACATTACCGTGAATCACCATTTAAATCATTTGTTGGGTTGTCAAAAACTCTACTTCTCCAATATTATCGTAAAAAAGAGTTTTATAGTTTAAATCATCATCACACAGTGTATTGTAAGGCATTACAACAGTTCTAAACAATTTATCGCGTATTGGACATGGGTTTGTCCGTGCAAGAGAAGTCGACATGTTAGATAAGGGAAGTCAACTGATCCAGCTGAACAATCCTGATGACTTCAGAGTCATCTGTTTTTCTAGCAAACACCTTGCCATACTTACACTAGACATATTATATAACCTTTATGTTTCAAAGTTTTAGCTTGCAGAAATAACTTCTTCAGTTCTTTACTCATATCCTCATTCAGATATATCACTTTCCTTAACTCAGGAAATCCACATGTAGTAGTGTCAAGGGAACGTATAATTTTCCTTCTTTCTAAAATTTTATCTTATTTGCATGCTCCTTAAGGTTATCAAAATGGGATTCTGAACACCGGCAGTTGCGAAAGCTTTTGCCTTAAAATTTTCATGCTGAAAAGCTGGATCCAACGTCTGAAACACCTTTTGAACGTCTTCGTGAACATTATCTCCTTTAGGCAGGCCCATAATAACTATATTTCTGTTTTTTCCTGGATTTCACCTCTTAAAACTTTGTTCTTTACCCTGGTCACATCCTGCTCTAGTTTGTCTACTTTGTCCTTCAACATATCGTTTTCCTTTCTTAAACTGTTTGATCTCCGTTACGATGTCCTTCACTATAGAATTTAATTAATCGATGTGTTTCCATTTTTTTTCGCTGAGCAAAGCTTCAAGCTTATTAAATTTTTTTTCAAAAAAACTTAAGACTTCCTTCATTGATGGTTCTTGTTTAGTTATAATATTTCCTGAGGAATCACCAATAGCTTCAATATCATTATTAGAGCTCTCACCATTCATCTAAACACATTTATTACAGACCCATTTTTGACCAGTTTGTTTGTTTTCATATGCATTAAACTCGTCGTTGGTTAGACCAGTACAATCTTTATGATAAAGAGTATTGCATTTTTCCATTACAAGTTATACTGTAATGAATTTTTGCAATATTTTTTGTACATGCAGCACAGTACCAAGCTAATTTCTTGTTTTTCTTTTTCATATTTATCGTGAAACAATTTAGTGGATGGTAATGCGAGAACTCCTCGGAGTCAACGTGAGAATACTATCACTTCGCAAAAAATTTAGGCACCAATACTTGTTTACAAATTTCTTTTATACAAAAAAAAACTCTCTCAGATATTTCGCACTGGTATCACCTATTGTCTGTTAGTATTAATTAGTTTTACGGCGTTAAAATTGAGATTAGGCAAAGATGACCTGCCAACCTCTCCCACACTAAGACACCTAATCTTGTGCCAAAATTTGAATTAATCACTTCAGTTAAACCACTGTAAAGCACTACTTAACACGGAGTAAAAAATATGCGTGTGTATACTATGCAAACTGTCGCGAATATATATATATATATATATATATATATATATATATATATATATATATATATATATATATATATGTATATGTATATGTATATATATATATATATATATATATATATATATATATATATATAGGATGTATATATATAATGTATGTATATATATATATATATATATATATATATATATATATATATATATAATATATTTATATATATATGGGTCATTCTTCGTCTACCGGACCCCCCCCATTAGTCTCCATAAATTGACGCCATTTATGAGAACAGATTAAAGCTTATGATATGTAGTTTTTGAATTTTGAGTGGCATACTAAGAAATTGTGTTCATTTGGGCTCAATACCAACCCAAATCTGAAAATGGTTTATATATTAGAAAAACTAAAGCAAAATTGTAATTTTCTAATATAACTAAAAGTTTCCCAAAAAACCTACAACTTTTGTAGCAAATGTTTTTTTATGGCCTCAATTTTGGGAGATATTTATCATAGCGTATTTGCCATATGTTAGATATTCAACATTTTTTTACTGAAAAACTAAAACTTTCAGAGAAATTATGTAAGAAACAAAAATATTTGTATATATATATATATATATATATATATATATATATATATATATATATCTATATCGCGCCTTGTCTCAGTTTTCTGTGGCGAGTATCACAGTTGCGTTTCCAAATCGCGCCGCGCGTTAACCTCGCTGCCTGCCTTCACTGAGAGACTTCCCCAAGTAAACTGTGGATTTACCGATCTCAGTTTTTTGGTAAACACGGGTATTTAATATTAGTCCTGACGCCTATGCGAAAAAGAGACACAATGGGCTATGCATTCATTGTAGAAATGCTCCA
>JAHKBH010003690.1:10000-18090 GCA_019049505.1 Pachyrhynchus sulphureomaculatus
ATTCTTTTAAATTTTATAATCTAAATACATTTATCATGGAAGCCTTCAATTTTAAAGTCAATCACCTACTGGAATATGAATTAGACTAGGAACTGAAAATCCGTCGTACTTTCTCAGAACGTCCGGTCGCGGATAAAAGAAAGATTCTAACGAGGATCTTAAGTAAAGAAATATTCCAATAGATCAGATTGGACTAGATGGTTACAAAAAGTTTCTGATTTTTTTAAGTCTAATAAAAATTCTCCTTCTCAAGTTAAAACTCCTGCTTCTCCAAATGGTCACATGTCTCCTTTATTCGTGCATAAATATTTAGATAATAGACCGCATATAGAGATAAATCTATTAGGTGCCAATTTCTCGGCTTTATTTGACTCTCGTGCAAATGCCTCCGTTGTAGGTCAGAATGGTGTTAAAATTTTAAGTCGTTTAAGTATAAAAATATGCCTTGTCAAAAATAGAAGTGTTACCACTGCAGGTGGCAGCCGTCTAAAAGTTTTAGGTACGGTTGAGTTGCCGCTAGTCTGCAATGGTCATTGTTTAGTAATCTCTGCTCTAGTAGTACCTTTCTCTATCACATACTTTGGTTTTAGGATGTGATTTTTGCACAAAAATTCGGAATTTTAGTAAATTTTAAAGATAATTCGTGGTATCCACAGTCCCTAGAAGTCAATTCTCATACAAGTTTTGAAGATTGTTATTCAGAAAGTTCTTTAGAAAACCTTTTCTCGCGTCTATGTACCCTAGATGATCTCTCGCGGACGGAACGCTTAAAGGCAGAAAAAGTAATAAGCTCTTTCAAGGAAATAAGTAGTAAAGATAGGTTAGGCCGAACGAATAAAATCACCATGTCTATAGATACGGCTGATGCCAGTCCTGTAAAGACAAGACCCTTCGCCATGTCTCCGTACATGTCAAAAGTATTAAATAAGGAGTTAGACGAAATGTTGAAACTCGGAGTGATATCGTCTATGCTTTGACGGAAGAAAGCTCAACGAGGTCAGCAAATTTGATAACTATCCATTACCGAACATCGACAGAATTTTGACATCACTCAGGAATGCTAAGTATGTATCCTCGATAGATCTTAGAAAGGCTTTCTAGCAAATTCTTTTGGACAAATCCTCTAAGGAAAAGACCGCTTTTTTTGCAGTAGTAAGCCGAGGTCTATTTCAGTTCGTCACTATGCCGTTTGGTCTAAAGAACGCTGCTCAAACTCAGCAACGTTTAGTGGACGCTATATTTGGTCCGAAATATGAGCCACATATTTTTACCTATCTCGATGATATTTTAGTAACATCGGAAGACTTCGAATCGCATATTCGCTTACTTAAAGAAGTAAAAGATAAATTGAAAGAGGCCGGACTGACGATAAATTTGAGCAAATGTGATTTTTTCAAAACTTCTCTAAAGTTTTTAGGCTATATTGTAGGCTCAAATTCCTTGCGTACCGATCCGGATAAAGTAGCAAGCATGGTTAATTATGCGAGACCTACTAATACTACGGAAGTTAAGCGTTTTCGTAGGAATGTGTTCATGGTATAGACGTTTTATTGAGAATTTTTTCTACCCTGTTGTCGCCTATTAATGATCTTTTGAAAGGACGAAAAAAAGGACAATCGATAGATTGGACAAAGGCAGCCGAAGAATCTTTTATAAAGATTAAAGAGCTATTGGTTTCAGCTCCAATTTTATCCCAACCAGATTTTTCCCAACAGTTTTATATTTCTAGTGATGCTTCTAATACCGGTTTAGGGGGCGTCCTAACACAGAAAATCAATGGTGAGGAAAGAGTGATAGCGTATGCCAGTAGAACTTTATCAAAGGCTGAACGTAACTATTCGGTTGTTGAAAAAGAATGTTTAGCAGTACTCTTTAACATCGAAAAGTTTCGACCTTACATAGAAGGTGTTCCTTTCACGGTCATAACAGATCATTATAGTTTATTGTGGCTTAATTCTATTAAAAACCCTAGTGGCAAACTAGCGCGTTGGGCGATTAGGTTGAGACAACATACGTTTAATTTAATTCATAGAAAAGGAGTCCACAATGTTATTCCTGACGCTTTGTCAAGAATCCCAGATCATACAGTGGACGAAAACAGTCTTAATGCACAGATTGGCGTAAGAATTGATACAGTTGATATAGATCGCATTGATCCATGGTACGATAATTTACGGCAGCAAATTAAAGAATTCCCTCAAAATTTTCCGCAGTGGAAGGTGGAAAATGATTTCGTGTACAAATTTATCCCAAACCAGTTGCCTTTAAACGTTAATGTACCCGAGTGGAAAATACTAGTTCCTAAACCACAGAGAGAGGAAATTATAGACACGTGTCACACTCCTCCTACTTCTGGTCATTTTGGTTTTTTATAAAACTCTTCACAGGGTTCAGGAACAGTATTATTGGCCAAAAATGCGTTTTGATATCTTAAAGTTTGTGAGGACTTGTGAAGTATGTGGAGCGCAGAAATCTCCAAATACACTACCTATGGGACTGATGGGAAAAGAGAAAACGGTTAATTACCCTTTTCAAGTCATAGCAGCTGATCTAGTAGGCCCATTCCCACGTTCAAAAAAGGGAAATAAATGGCTTCTCGTGGTTTCTTGCTGGTTTACAAAGTATACCATGCTATCTCCTTTGAAAAGCTCTAAAGCTGAAAATATAGAGAGAATTTTGGAAAATAATGTCTTTCTAATCCACGGTGTTCCATCGCTCTTAATATGCGATAACGGTACTCAGTTTACCTCTAAGAGTTTTAAGAGCTTAAGTGAAACCTATGGTTTTAACATCCGTTTTAATCCCGTGTACACCGCAAGACACGAAGTAACAGGGTTTACACCGTCTTTCTTAGTTTACGGTAGACATATAAACATACCTCTAGCTGGATCGTATTATAAAAATTTAGATTTGGATGTCAATGTTGACAGCGAAATAATTCCGGGTAACAGGGGTGCGTACGCCGAAAATTTAAAAGGTTTAAAAGATATTTTCACCGACGTGCGTAGTAGGATACATAAGGCTTATGAACGGAACAGTAAGTCTTACAACCTTAGAAAAAGGGATTTTTCCTTTAAAATAGGTGATCACGTTTTGGCGAAAAAATAAAATTCTTTCCAGTGCAGCTGATAAATTCACATCTAAGTTGGTACCTAAGTATGTGCATTGCGTGATAAGAGAAAAGATTTCAGACTTAGTTTATGGTTTAGTTAATTTAGATGGGACTAAAGTAGGACGATGGCATATTAAAGACTTAAAAAACCATTCAATGGACCTAACCCTAGTGAAAGTTTGTCAGAAGAAGAATAATTTATATTTACATTATCTTAATTGCTTTACTTTAGTTTTTTTGATGTTGCTCTGTAGAGGTGACGACCTCGTTTTTTTTGACTGTTATAAAAGTTGAGCAGAGTATAGCTTATTTTTAGTATTTTTTGCTAAGGTTTTGGGTACTGATCATATCCAAACTTAGGTTGATGGCGGTTGATGTTTAGCATCGACTCAGCTGTTGCGTTGCGAGCTTGCGAAAGAGTCACACTCAGGATATATCATAAGACTGGTATGTCGGTGGTCGCGGGATTTGATTTGCTTATGACCCCAAATAATATCCAGTTCTTGACACTTGGAAGCGAAATTTTGATTAGAGGCAATCCAAAGTGATCTTGAGTTTGGACAAGCGCAAGATGGAGCTCGCGTGGTATGATGTTGAGTCAAAAGATTTTATGAGCAATTTCAAAGTTTGTTACCCGAGTGGGTGTATTTTTATTACCTTAATGGTATATTTTGGGTGCAATTAAGAGTAAATTGATTTTGGTTTATCCAGTAAGTTTAAGACTTGGATTAATTTGATTTAGATCTTCTTCTGAATTGACAAACTGAGGGTATCTTCTATTCTTTTCAGGGCCGTTTAAACGTTACCTTTGAGTCACTAACTTTTTTAAATTTTTTTGCATAGACTCATAGGCGTATGATGAGTTTTTTTCGGTCTACTATCAGATTGATAGGAAATTGAAGTCCTGCAGGAGAACTAAAGGCTGATCATTTACAGGAGATGAGAGCAGAGTAAGACAGTCGGTTTCACAAAGAAATGATCAAAATCTGATACCGAGATGAGAACCTTGTCAAGAGTGGCTAAGCGCAGTGAAGGAAGATTCCTAACCGAATTTTTTAGATTTCCAAGAGGTAATCTAGAAGTTTGGGCTGACAGAAAAACGGTTATGCCTGATTAAGCTGGAAAAGCTCTTGTCGTCTTCAAAAGTTTAGTTGCATTGCCACCGAAAAATTGAGAAATTTGTGCTTCATGTAGCTTTTTAAGCTCATTTTCGTTTTTTTGGAAATTTCCGTTAGAAGCTTGGTTAAGTTAACCTTGTAAACCTTTAGGTTGTATCCCCCATGAGTTATCTGTTTTTACAGGCTGTGATGCACCGGGTGCTAACAGATGCCGTTTACGACGTTTGGCAGGGAGTTAGTCTTCCTGAGGAACAGACTGATTGGAAGGGTAGTCTATGGGGGGTGAACGTTTGACCTTTGGGACCTTTAGAGGTTTTGTTACTCAATGGTTATTTCTATTTGAGCCAAAGGAGAGCCTAGCTACTGTAGTCGACCTCAGCTCCAATTAGCCTATTAGTGGTGACAGGCTGTTGGCAGTAGTGTGTTTCGGAACACCCTATTGATTAATTTTTTTGACTTATGGTGGTGTGGTAGACACCGTTTTAGTTTAGTGGATGCTATAATCTACTCCCTTTTGTTGGTGGACACCAGGGTCACCATTTCCGTATTTTATGTCTCCACCTTTCAGTATATCGTGGTGAGGTGTTTATTTCCTGTTATGTGGGATGAATTGAATGTTTTTCGTTGTTGTTCTAGGGCGAGACCAGTACACGAGGGTTCTTCATGCAACTTGAAGAAGCGCAATGCTGGTTAAGTTTTATATCTCTGTGTAGCCACCCTGAAGAATGACGGAGGGCGTTTTTTTTTCGGCTCATGTTTCTAGGCAGATTTGCCACTTTGGTGCGATGTGCCGAAGATTTAGCTTTTGCTAAGAGCTTCACATTCACCAAGCTCAATAAGGAGTTATCATAACCAAGAGTTTGGGATTTTTGAACTCCTGTATATGTTTCTGTATACATTTCGGTGTGTATTGGTTGCCTGAGGGCATGTGCTCAAAATGAGTGACTTTGAGTCGTTTCGTTTATGGACTCCTATATATAAAATTGTAATTTTAGGGAGGTCCTATTTTCGAGACTTGCTGTCTCATATCTGGGGAATGTTTCCTTGAATTTAGTTGCGCGCGCGGACTAATCATTCTGTTCTTAGTGAACATTGCTTTTTGAAGCAGGATCATTCAGTTTAGTGAATTTTAGCTTTTATAGCTATTCACTGTGTTTAGAGTGAATTTTAGCTTTTATAGCTATTCACTGTGCCTATAGTGATATTGTTAGCTTTTATAGCTGCTCACTATGTTAATGGCGAGATAGTTCTTTTAGAACGCAGACTATGTATAGTCGAGGACTATTTACAGAGTGTTTTCTTGGCGAGGAGCCGAGGCTTTTTCTGGCGATATTCCATCCCAGAGTGTTTTCTTGGCGAGGAGCCGAGGCCTTTTCTGGCGATATACCAGAGTGTTTTTTCTTGGCGAGGAGCCGAGGTTTTTTCTGGCGATATACCAGAGTGTTTTCTTGGCGAGGAGCCGAGGTTTTTTTCTGGCGGTATACCAGAGTGTTTTCTTGGCGAGGAGCCGAGGTTTTTTTTCTGGCGATATACCAGAGTGTTTTCTTGGCGAGGAGCCGAGGTTTTTTTCTGGCGATATACCAGAGTGTTTTCTTGGCGAGGAGCCGAGGTTTTTTCTGGCGATATACAGAGTGTTTTCTTGGCGAGGAGCCGATGTTTTTTCTGGCGATATACCAGAGTGTTTTGTTGGCGATGAGCTGACGTGTTTTCTGGCGATCAACCAGAGCGTTTTCCCTGGCGATTTTTGCATGTCTGGATGTCTCAGGACGTCGACATTGCGCGATGTAGCGTTTTTCCCTGGCGATTTTAGCATGTCTGGATGTCTTAGGACGTCGACATTGCGCTGTAGAGTGCGATTATTTTCGGAGTGCGACTAGTAGTGATACTAGATTTGGAATGTTTCTCTTAGCGATGAGCTAGAGCATTGATGGCGATTTTTCCCGAGCGTTTGTCTGGAGTTTCATCCAGATGTTTTTCTTAGCCTTGTGCTAAAATGGTCTTACAAGACTTTCTCCTTTTAGTGTTAGTGTTTGCACTAGAATCATTTATTTTTTTTTGTTTTTCTTTATTTAAGAATTTTTCTAAATTTATTTTGCTGAAATAGAAAAATTTTTCTGACAATCCTTAAACTATTTTAAGGGGGGTGTTCAGATATTTTGTTTCAGTTCACTTTTTTTTTGATTTAGACAAGAGTCTAGACAAAGTTATATTTTTTTTTGTTTTGGTTACAATAATAGAGCTAATTCTTTTATATAAGAAGACCACTATTGTTACTTTGGAAAGGTATTTCTTATGTTCATGCAAGGATTTTTATTTACTTTTTGATGTACTTAACCTTAGTGCTTAATTAAGTTAAGTCTAGTTATAAGATTCTTGTGATCATGCAAAGACTTTCATTCAGTTTTTTCATTGTACTTATATTAGTGCTTATTTAAATTAAATCTAGTAGTAAGGGTCCGAAGATTGTAATTTTGTTTTTAAGTTTTGACCTTAGTTATTAAGTGACAATGTAGCACTTTGTACCTTTTTTTTGATGAATAGGCCTTAGTTTAATAGACTAGTGTAGTCTATTTTTTCTTTTTGGAAGGGGGTAAATGTAACATTCATTTTTTCCTAGATTTTAAGAGTATCTAATGTTACTGAGTTTTTTTGCTTTATGTTGTACTTCTTTTCATCTTTGTATCGAGCAGTGTATTTCGCAGACCGCTCGAGGTACAAGGTGCAGTGCGGTTTCCGACCGAATCTATCGAATTCGTAGTACGCCGGGATTGGTCAAAATGTTTGTTTCCGGAGTTTGGTTCCGGCGTCGCCATTTTAGAGACGTAGTTCTCACGGCTTATTTAAGGGTCCGGAGAACGCACATCTAGGCTTACTTCCAACAAGCCGCAGTAGAGGCTTACTTTCCACCAAGCCGCCGAGAGGCTTACTTCCAACAAGCCGCAGTAGAGGCTTACTTCCACCAAGCCGCCGTGAAGGCTTATTTCCAACTAGCCGCCGAGAGGCTTTTTACGACGACGAAGCCGCAGCCAGGCTTTGCCCATCAAGCCGCAGTAGAGGCTTCTGGCAATATTTACGAGAGCCAAATTAAGTACGAGTTTTCAACGTAAAAGCCGTAGTGGGCTTTGTGTGTTTTTTTTTCTACATGGAGTAGCCGAAGTAGGCTCTTCTCATCGTGAAGCCATACTGGAAAATAAGTGATGGAATGTGTGAAATCGGTTTTGTGTTCAATTTAAGGCCAAGAAGCCCGTAGGAAAACCGTAAGTCACCAGAACATACATCAGTAGATCTATTTCCCGCAAATAAGTGTTATAACAGCAATTTGAACTGATAAATCGTGAAGTGAATATCACGACTCTTCGATTTCGGGTGTAGTAAAGTTTTAGAAGTAAAATGACTGATTTAGGAACTCTAATTTTAATAACTACTGTTTAGGCTAGAATTTTTGTAATTCTTAAAACTGCAAGGGTTGGAACTTTTATTTTTAAAATCATGAATAAATTTTCTTTTTGATTGGTTAAAGCTAGTGTTTTCACTGTACATCTATCTTTCTTTTCAGGATAAGAAGGGTTGTACTAGACTAATTCTTTTATAACCAACTGTATAAACACTTCAGTGTTTTTTCATTTTTTTAGCTGAAGTTAGATCCTTTCTATTTTAAAATGAATGGTGCCCAAAAAAAAAAAAAATAGTACAAATAAAGTTTTTTTAACCAAAAAAAAAAAAAATAATTCCAAAAAGACGTACAAAACAATTATCTCTTACCCATATTTCTCTACCAAGGAAAACTGAGCTAGTGTTTGTTTAATTTCTTTAGTTCTTTTAAAAATCATTATTCACTCAATACCTTCTCAGAAATTAAA
>JAHKBH010003691.1:5000-17878 GCA_019049505.1 Pachyrhynchus sulphureomaculatus
AACTAAAACGGTGTCTACCACACCACCATAAGTCAAAAAAATTAATCAATAGGGTGTTCCGAAATACACTACTGCCAACAGCCTGTCACCACTAATAGGCTAATTGGAGCTGAGGTCGACTACAGTAGTTAGGCTCTCCTTTGGTTCAAATAGAAATAACCATTGGGTAACAAAACCTTTAAAGGTCCCAAAGGTCAAACGTTCACCCCCCATAGACTACCCTTCCAATCAGTCTGTTCCTCAGGAAGACTAACTCCCTGCCAAACGTCGTAACGGCATCTGTTAGCACCCGGTGCATCACAGCCTGTAAAAACAGATAACTCATGGGATACAACCTAAAAGGTTTACAAGGTTGACTTAACCAAGCTTCTAACGAAATTTTAAAAAACGAAAATGAGCTTAAAAAGGCTACATGAAACAAAAATTGCTCAATTTTCCGGTGGCAACGCAACAAAACTTTTGAAGACGACAAGAGCTTTCCCAGCTTAATCAGAAACAAGAAGAAAACATCGTTGACAGCTAAAATATTCGATCATGGTGTTAATCGTCTCCCTAAACAATAGCCTCTAGAAGAAACTGCTACAGGTATCAGGCATAACCGTTTTCTGTCAGCCCAAACTTCTAGATTACCTCTTGGAAATCTAAAAATTCGGTTAGGAATCTTCCTTCACTGCGCTTAGCCTCTCTTGATAAGGTTCTCATCTCGGTATCAGATTTTGATCATTTCTTTGTGAAACGACTGTCTTACTCTGCTCTCATCTCCTGTAAATGATCAGCCTTTAGTTCTCCTGCAGAACTTCAGTTTTCCATCAATCTGATAGTGAACCGAAAAAACTCATCAGACGCCTATGAGCCTATGCAAAAAAAATTTTTAAAAAATTTGTGACTTAAAGGTAACGTTTAAACGGCTCTGAAAAAAAAGAAAATACCCTTAGTTTGTCAATTCAGAAGAAGATCTAAATCAAAATAATCCAAGTCTTAGACTTACTGGATAAACCAAAATCAATTTACTCTTAATTGCACCCAAAATATACCTCTAAGGTAATAAAAATACACCCACTCGGGTAACAAGCTTTGAAATTGCTCATTAAATTTTTTGACTCAACATCATACTACACGAGCTACATCTTGCGCCTGTCTAAACTCAAGATCACCTTGGATTGCCTCTAATCAAAATTTCGCTTCCAAGTGTCAAGAACTGGGTATTATTTGGGGTCATAAGCAAATCAAATCCCGCGACCACCGACATACCAGCCTTATGATATCCTGAGCGTGACTCCCTCGCAAGCTCGCAACAGCTGAGTCGATGCTAAACATCAACTACAATCAACCTAAGTTTGGATGTGATCAGTACCCAAAACCTTAGCAAAAACTATAAAAGTAAGCTATCTTCAGCTCAACTTTTATAACAGTCAAAAAAGACGAGGTCGTTACCTCTACAGAGCAACATCAAAAAAATTAAACTAAAGCAATTAAGATAGTGTAAATATAAATTATTCTTCTTCTGACAAACTTTCATTAGGGTTAGGTTCATTGAATGGTTTTAAGTCTTTGATATGCCATCGTCCTACTTTAGTCCCATCTAAATTAACTAAACCATAAACTAAATCCGAAATCTTTTCTCTAATCACGCAATGCACATACTTAGGTACCAACTTAGATGTGAATTTATCTGCTGCACTGGAAAGAATTTTATTTTTTCGCCAAACGTGATCACCTATATTAAAGGCAAAATCCCTTTTCCTAAGATTGTAAGACTTACTGTTCCGTTCATAAGCCTTATGTATCCTACTACGCACGTCGGTGAAAATATCTTTTAAACCCTTTAAATTTTCGGCGTACTCACCCCTGTTACCCGGAATTATTTCGCTGTCAATATTGACATCCAAATCTAAATTTTTATAATACGATCCAGATAGAGGTATATGTCTGCCGTAAACTAAGAAAGACGGTGTGAACCCTGTTACTTCGTGTCTTGCGGTATTTATCGCTTGTTGGATTTTTGAAATATTGCTATCCCAAGTGTCATGTGAATCCTCGTAACTTCTTAAAGCGGTCCCGACTGTTCGGTTATTACGTTCCACAAAATTACATTGGGGAGAGTACACGGGATTAAAACGGATGTTAAAACCATATGTTTCACTTAAGCTCTTAAAACTCTTAGAGGTAAACTGAGTACCGTTATCGCATATCAAGAGCGATGGAACACCGTGGATTAGAAAGACATTATTTTCCAAAATTCTCTCTATATATCCAGCCTTAGAGCTTTTCAAAGGAAATAGCATGGTATACTTTGTAAACCAGCAAGAAACCACGAGAAGCCATTTATTTCCCTTTTTTGAACGTGGGAATGGGCCTACTAGATCAGCTGCTATGACTTGAAAAGGGTAATTAACCGTTTTCTCTTTTCCCATCAGTCCCATAGGTAGTGCATTAGGAGATTTCTGCGCTCCACATACTTCACAAGTCCTCACAAACTTTACGATGTCAAAACGCATTTTTGGCCAATAATACTGTTCCTGAACCCTGTGAAGAGTTTTATAAAAGCCAAAATGACCAGAAGTAGGAGGAGTGTGACACATGTCTATAACTTCCTCTCTCTGTGGTTTAGGAACTAGTATTTTCCACTCGGGTACATTAACTTTTAAAGGCAACTGGTTTGGGATAAATTTGTACACGAAATCATTTTCCACCTTCCACTGCGGAAAATTTTGGGGAAATTCTTTAATTTGCTGCCGTAAATTGTCGTACCATGGATCAATGCGATCTACATCAACTGTATCAATTCTTACGCCAAACTGTGCATTAAGACTGTTTTCGTCCGCTGTATTATCTGGGATTCTTGACAAAGCGTCAGGAATAACATTGTGGACTCCTTTTTTATGAATTAAAGTAAACGTGTGTTGTCTCAGCCTAATCGCCCAACGCGCTAGTTTGCCACTAGGGTTTTTAATAGAATTAAGCCACAATAAGCTATAATGATCTGTTATAACCGTGAAAGGAACACCTTCTATGTAGGGTCGAAACTTTTCGATGTTAAAGAGTACTGCTAAACATTCTTTTTCAACAACCGAATAGTTACGTTCAGCCTTTGATAAAGTTCTACTGGCATACGCTATCACCCTTTCCTCACCATTGATTTTCTGTGTTAGGACGCCCCCTAAACCAGTATTAGAAGCATCACTAGAAATATAAAAGTGTTGGGAAAAGTCTGGTTGGGATAAAATGGGAGCTGAAACCAATAGTTCTTTAATCTTTATAAAAGATTCTTCGGCTGCCTTTGTCCAATCTATCGATTGTCCTTTTTTTCGTCCTTTCAAAAGATCATTAATAGGCGACAACAGGGTAGAAAAATTCTCGATAAAACGTCTATACCATGAACACATTCCTACGAAGCGCTTAACTTCCGTAGTATTAGTAGGTCTCGCATAATTAACCATGCTTGCTACTTTATCCGGATCGGTACGCAAGGAATTTGAGCCTACAATATAGCCTAAAAACTTTAGAGAAGTTTTGAAAAAATCACATTTGCTCAAATTTATCGTCAGTCCGGCCTCTTTCAATTTATCTTTTACTTCCTTAAGTAAGCGAATATGCGATTCGAAGTCTTCCGATGTTACTAAAATATCATCGAGATAGGTAAAAATATGTGGCTCATATTTCGGACCAAATATGGCGTCCACTAAACGTTGCTGAGTTTGAGCAGCGTTCTTAAGACCAAACGGCATAGTGACGAACTGAAATAGACCTCGGCCTACTACTGCAAAAGCGGTCTTTTCTTTAGAGGATTTGTCTAAAGGAATTTGCCAGAAAGCCTTTCTAAGGTCTATCGAAGATACATACTTAGCATTCCTGAGTGATGTCAAAATTCTGTCGATGTTCGGTAATGGGTAGTTATCAAATTTGCTGACCTCGTTGAGCTTTCTTCCGTCAAAGCATAGACGATACTGTCCATCGGCCTTTTTCACCAATAAGATTGGAGAACACCAAGGACTGTTTGATTCTTCAATCACTCCGAGTTTCAACATTTCGTCTAACTCTTTATTTAATACTTTTGACATATATGGAGACATGGCGAAGGGCCTTGTCTTTACAGGACTGGCATCAGCCGTATCTATAGACACTTTGATTTTATTCGTTCGGCCTAACCTATCTTTACTACTTATTTCATTGAAAGAGTTTATTACTTTTTCTGCTTTTAAGCGTTCCGTCCGCGAGAGATCATCTAGGGTGCATAGACGCGAGAAAAGGTGTTCAAAAGAACTTTCTGAATAACAATTTTTAAAGCTTGTTTGAGAATTGTCTTCTAGGGACTGGGTATACCACGAATTATCTTTAAAATTTACTAAAATTCCGAATTTTTGTGCAAAATCACATCCTAAAACCAAAGTATGTGATAGAGAAGGTACTACTAGAGCAGAGATTACTAAACAATGACCATTGCAGACTAGCGGCAACTCAACCGTACCTAAAACTTTTAGACGGCTGCCATCTGCAGTGGTAACACTTCTATTCTTGACATGGCATATTTTTATACTTAAACGACTTAAAATTTTAATACCATTCTGACCTATAACGGAGGCATTTGCACCAGAGTCAAGTAAAGCCGAAAAATGGGCACCTAATAGATTTATCTTGATATGCGGTCTGTTATCTAAATATTTATGCACGAATAGAGGAGACATGTGACCATTTGGAGAAGCAGGAGTTTTAACTTGAGAAGGAGAATTTTTATTAGACTTAAAAAAATCAGAAACTTTTTGTAACCATTTAGTCCAATCTGATCTACTGGAATATTTTTGTTCGTCCGTGTTTCTAGAACGTTTTGGATTAGGGGCTTTACTGCGAACATGAGCTTGTGACTTAGCCGAATGATTAGAGGCTTTTTTGTTGGACTTAGGATATCCGCCTCGGTAATATACCGTCCTTACTCGTTTTTTGTACATTTGGGGCATGATGTTAGTCTCACACCTGTTGTTCCACATTTGAAACAAAATACCCTCTTTGGTGCTGTACAATTTTGGTAAGTGTGATTCGGGCCTGTGCAATTCCAACACGTGAAAATTGCCTTAGGTGAAACCGGCTTGTCGTTCACTTTGGCTGCAGTGTCGCTAATTTTAGGGTCATTATATTTTCCTTTACCCGTTTTCTGGTTACTCCTAGGGTTCCGATTTACATTCCCAACTTTATTTGTCGAGACTCCACTTCGGCCATTTGGATTATACCTTACTTGATGTATATTAGTTTCGCCTTTTGGTCTGCTCTTTTCTAACAAATAATCGGACTCTTCAAGTTTTCTACATAACCCGGCGAGTTCGGCTACCGAATTTATATCTAGTAGAGCTAACCGATTGACGAAACTAGGCAGAATATTCCTACGTATAAATTTAACTTTGGTACATTCCAAAGGCTTGATGGACAACCTACAAAATAAAGATTCCATGTGGGCAATAAAAATCACAGTGGACTCATCCTTCTTTTGTCGCCTCTTCTTTATTTCTGACCACAATTCTTCATCATCATCACAGTGCAAGAAGTCCTTCTTTAGCCTATCTACCAAGGAATGCCAGTCGTTGACACTTGATTTTATGCTTCTATACCAAATGAAGGCATCGCCAGTGAAAAATTCAACAGCAGAGCTGAAAAGTTCATCTTCCGATACTTTCCTAGCTTGAGCTATTTCAGTTAGCCTCTCCAAAAAAGGATAGAGTCTCCTTGAGTCTCCATTAAATTTCAATTGCCATTCGCTGACAGGAATATTTCTGGCTGCGCAATTCACGATTGGAGCTGGTACGTTTATGACTGGGGTTGTAATAGGCAGCTGTGGTAACTCATGACCAGGAGCTATCTTTTCGGCAAGATTTGCTTCCATGAGTACACACGTAGCTATTGTTTCTTGAACATATTTGGAAAATTTCGACGCTTCCTCTTCGTCATCCGGCATGGGAATTCTTTGTACGCGACCCGCTACATGCGATAAGCGTGACCTAACCCGGTGTACAAGTGAATCATTTGGATCGCCGTCATAACTATCGATTAAGTTTTGGATAGAATTTAAACTCTTTTCGATACCAGCCGTTTCTTCTTTAAAAGACAGGGTGTCATCCCCTATTTTTATCGTTTTTTTCCGGGCTCATTAATTTCTTTACTTAAGATCCTCGTTAGAATCTTTCTTTTATCCGCGACCGGACGTTCTGAGAAAGTACGACGGATTTTCAGTTCATAGTCTAATTCATATTCTAGTAGGTGATTGACTTTAAAATTGAAGGCTTCCATGATAAATGAATACTATAAAATTTAAAAGAATTGTTAAAAAATCGTAAAAATATTTCTCCTGTGCTCCCAATAGTCTAAATAAAATCATATAAAGGCACTTAAAATATGTAAACCTCTTTACTAAACATTTAAAAAAAATCTTCGACAATTTCAAAAAAAAATTTCTAAGTATCGCCTTGTATTAAAATTCCTTTACTAAGATAACTTAATAATTTTCAACAAAAAATCTCCAAATATCGTTTCGTATATCCGCTAAGTATTTTTAATATTCATGCAAAACCTCGGTGAGAAAAAACAACAGTTTTTTGTTCGGTTATCCGTAAAATAAATCTATCACTAAAAATTAAAGTAAACCAGCACATCTGCTAATCTGAAAGATAAAGTTAGCTTTTAAGAAAAAAACAGGGATCTCTTATCTTAGAGTCAACAACAAAATTCAAATATCTATATCAGATAAATTGAAATAAAAAATTCTACAAATTTCCTGCTTTTGTCTTATTGCTATAGTGTAGCTTCGTTTAATAAATATTGTGTAATAAAAATATCTGCAAAGTTAGAGCTTTTATTTTGTTCGAAAGCTAGTACACTGAACCCTTTTAAAAAATAAAATTCCAAAAGCCCCGCGTTGACAGCGCTATTTTGTAACTCTTCCTTTTGCTATTCTTTTTTTTGCTCCATGTAGACTGCGTCTTTTTGTAACATTTTTAAATACTGGACGCCCCAAGCTTGAGCACAATTTTCTTGCAGCCCCGCTTTAATTTCTGATAATGAATTGAGTGAAACCTGATATTAAAAGAACTAAAGAAATTAAAGAAACACTAGCTCAGTTTTCCTTGGTAGAGAAAGATGGGTAAGAGATAGTTTTTTATACGTCTTTTTGGAAATTATTTTCTATTTTTTTTTTAAGAAACCTCAGTTGTACGACTTTTTGTTTTTTTAAGGGCACCACTCATTTTAAAATAGAAAGGATTTAACTTCAGCTAAGAAAATGAGAAAAAACTGAAGTGTTTTATGGATATTACTAAAAGGAATTAGTCTAGTACAACTGATCCTGAAAAGGAAAATAAATATTCAGTGATACACTTAGCTTTAATCAAAAAGAAAATTTATTCAGGTTTTTTTAAAAATAATAAAAGTTCTAACCTTTGCAGTTTACCAAAAAATTCTAGCCTAAACAGTAGTTGTTACATTAAAATTTTATATTCTTATAAATCCCCGAAGGCGAGGTATCGTGCCTTACACTTCACTTTTTTTGTCGGTGTTACATTGTAGTTAATGCACTCTCCGGGATAAGTCTATATAAGGGATTTGGTTGACTTACAGTGTTTCATTCCTGTCTGTGATGGACTTTGACCGATTTCACTTTTTTTTTTTTTAGCACTTAGAAAGCTCACTACAGCTTTTATTGTCGAAACTTAGCGACTCTGGTGAAGATTAGCCTACTTCGGCTAGACGGTACTGCCTGGTTGCGCTAGATGGAAACGACGACCGACATGGTCGGCATCTAGATCAAAACCGCTCTGGTCTGCGGCTCGATGGAACTCCCCTGCCTGGCGACTTCGATGGAAAAAGTCCTTTCTGGTAGTTTCTCAGGCGCTTAAATAATCGTGCGATTTTTGCCGGTAATATCCGGACGCTCCAATCAAAACTCCGGGTCAAACATTTCGCCAATCGCGGCCTGGCGGTAGGTTCGATCAGCAACCCGCGCCACACAGTATATACTGAATGTCCTGAAACTTTTGTTTAATATACCGGTCGATATTTTAAAATAAAAATAAATACAATTTGAAGTGAAAAATCAGTAACATTGCATGGTCTTAAAATCCAGGAAAAAATGAATGTTACAATATATATATATATATATATATATATATATATATATATATATATATATATATATATATATATATATATATATACAGTAGAACCCCGGTTATCCGAGGTAACGTGGGAGGCACCTACTCCATAATCTCATGCAACAACTTTAATTGTCTGTTCTTCTGATGGCTTTTAATTTTTCTTCAGTAGGAACGACGATTCTTTTACGCTTGTTTTGCTTCATTATAATACGACAAACAAAAATTCACGCAAAGCAGTTCGTATTAATTACACTTAACTACCAGAACTCCAAACAAATAAATTATTTGAGTATACTCGTACTTTTCCGTAGTAAACGCTATAACGCACTGCATTCAAGCAAATTTACATGCTGAAAGAGTCCAAAAAGATAACTAAGGGAACCCCTCACACGGGCCAGGGGGATTCCCCGGAGGCCCCGACGATTTTAAATGGAAATATGTACATACATATTTTAGAAGCTCGGTTAATACGCTGCATAGACGTACGCGCGTCTATGCAGGCTCGGTTAATCCGGAGCTCGGATAATCACGACTCGGTTAATCGTGGTTCCACTGTATGTATATATATATATATATATATATATATATATATATATATATATATATATATATATATATATATATATATATATATATATATTTATATATATATATATATATATATATATATATATATATATATATATATATATATATATATATATATATATATATAATTACTCGTGTTTTCACAAGCTTTCATTTGACACCACACTCGATGACCTAGTAAATTTTTTTTTTTCACTTCCGATTTAACTCCCCAAAACTAAATACTTAAGTCAGAATTTAATTTTCAAAACTACATGGCTCTGATAAGGCCATTAATTCCTATATTAGAACCAAATTTCAACTTTCTATGACAAATAGTTTCGGAGAAAACCGGGGTGTGACAGACGGGCAGACACCGAAGTGATCTTATAAGTGTTCCGTACGGAACACTAAAAATATAGTATCTTATCTGCATTATCTAAGATAAGGTACCATTTTGGAACCCTCGTAATAACAATAAAAAACAAGGCTAATTATAACAGTTTTGTGTTAACTTATTTTAAAATCATAAAAATGATATACTTACCGTTTTAGTTCTATTACGGTTGTTTTTCTATAATAATTTAGAACATTTGCGTCTAAACTAAATACTAGATATTTACTTAATCACTTATCTACAACTGTTTATCCAAAAGAGATTTCATAACATAATATTTGCTGATTCATTTAATCATATGTTACTGCTCTCAAAAAACATTAATCAGTGTTATTGAGAATTTAAATTATTAATACGAGGGCAGCCTTTTAAGTTTTTACAAACTACTACTAGATGGCGTTATTGAGATGTGATATTACCATTGTCATAAAATTCGATATTTGTTATTGTTAAAACAGTGGCAGCTCAGAAATTGGCAGAGTAGGATGTTTCTATGAAAACAGTTTTTGTAAACAAATGAAAATTTTAGGTGAAGGCTTTTGTTGGATGATTTTTACGATTTTAGTAAAGGTCTAACTCAACAACAATGCCTCGAATCGCTTCGTTCAACTTTCGGTAACGAATTACCATCAGAAAAGGTATTTTACACTTGGTTTGTAGAATTTCCCAAGGTCGTGCTTCCGTTAGCGACGAATTTCGTGAAGGTCGACCAAAATCGGTTATTGTTCCAAAAAACATCAACGCTGTGTACAACATGATTGAAGAGGATCGGCATGTGACTTACTGCAAGATAGAGGCATCCTTAGGCATATCGAAGCATGCCGTACATTCGATTTTGCATGAACATTTACCTGTGAAAAAGATCGGTTAGATGAAGTGATGCATTGTTGGAGTGGAGTAAAGAAGGAAGAAAGAGCAAAGGCCGGAGTTGGAATATTAGTAAAAAAGAAGTGGAAAAAGAAAATAATATCTTGGGAACCCATCGATGAAAGAATCATAAAACTAAATATAACAATGCTAGGAAAAGACATGGTAATATTAGGAGTATACGGCCCAACAGAAGACAGCACTATATGAGAAAAAGATAATTTCATGGAAACACTGGAAATAGAAACACAAAAAGTAAAGAAAAACCAAGAATTAATAACAATGGGAGATCTGAATGGAAGAACAGGAAGAAAAACAAAGGACAATACCGTAGGACCATTCAGAGAAGACATTACTAACGACAACGGAGAGAGACTAATAGAGCTGTGTGAACTAAACGGCCTCAAAATAACAAACGGATTCTACAAACACAAAGACATCCACAAATATACTTGGATGCAAGAAACACGAAACTTAAAATCAATAATAGACTACATTATAATTAAAAACGATACCACTATCAAAATAAAAGACGTAAGAGTAAAGAGAGGGGCAGAATGTGGAACAGACCATAGACTATTAATAGCAAATATAAAAGTACCATGGTACAAGACAATAAAGCAAAAAGGAACAATAGATAAAGAAAACAGAAATACAAATGAGGTAACAGAAAAAGCAGACAAAGAAAGAAAATACAAAATACACTTACTGCAAGACGAAACGATAAGGGTCTTATATAAACGACGATTAGATCAAAAATTAAATGAATTTAACTACGACAACCTCCAACAGATGTATGACCACATAAAAGAATGCATCAAACAGGCGTTCCTAGAAGCATTAAGTAAAGAAGACAACGAGAATGAGAAACATAAAATTAGAATCTGTGAAAAAACCAAAGAATCTATAAAGGAGAAAAAAAGACTATACGAAAAATGGCTGAATACAAAATCAGAAGAAGATCTACAGAAATATAAAGAGAAAAATGTAGAAACGAGGAGGATGATAAACAAAGAAAAGAACGAGAGATGGGAAAAATCGTGCGAACATGTAGAACAGCATATAGGAGGAACTAGAAGCACGGAGTCATGGAGAATAATTAAAGCATTTGGGACTAAGAATAGAGAGAAGACGTATATAGAGTACATCCCAGAAAGCGAGTGGGAAGAATATTATAAGAAGCTGCTAACAGAAGACAGAAGAATTCCAAGAAGAGAACCCTGAAGAAGAACAGAATAAGGAAATAAAAGAGGTAGAACTAAGCTATGAAGAAGTAGAGAAGACAATAAAAACACTCAAAAATAATAAATCTGCAGGGCCTGGGGGTGTGGTAAATGAAATGATTAAATACGGGTCTAATAAATTACATCGAATGCTGAGAAACATGTTCCACAGAGCGATAAATGGAGAAAAAATACCAGAGGAATGGTCAAAAGCTTATATAGTATCTATATTTAAAAAGGGAGACAGCAGAAAATGCAGAAACTATATAGGCCTAAGCATAATATCGAGTATTGGATGTTTGTATGGAAAAATTATTAAAAATATCATGGGTGTGAAAATATAAAAGGAAAAATTGGACAATACCAAGCAGGCTTTACGGCCGGAAAATCATGTATAGACCACATATACACTAGAAAACAAACAATGAAAAAAAAACTGAAAAAGAAAAGAATAGAGAAGTTCATCTAGCCTTCATAGACATAAGAAAGGCCTATGACTCAGTACCAAGACAAAGATTATGGAACGCAATGAAAGAAATAGGCATTGACAAAGAATTAATATACGCAGTAAAAGCTCTCTATGAAAATAACACAGTGAACATAAAAATAGGACATAAAATAGGGAAAAGACTCCAAACATTAAAAGGCCTATTATAAGAATGCTCTTCATCCCCAACACTATTCAAAATATACCTCGAACAAATATTAAAAAAATGGAAGCAAAAATGTAGTGGAATGGGAGTCCCAATACGAGAAGATTACTTATATATTCTAAGTTTCGCAGACGACCAAGTAATCATAACGCGAGATGAGGAAGCCCTCAGTTATATGATAAGAAAACTGAAAGAAGAATACACTAAAGCAGGATTAGCAATAAACTTTGATAAAAACGGAATATCTAACAACAAAGGAGGGAAACGTGGAGAATCTAGAAGTCGATAACGAAACAATAATCAAAGGAACCGATAGATTTAAATATTTAGGAACCATCATTTCAAAAAACGCAACATCAGAAGAAGAGATTAAAGCTAGATTAGGACAAACGCGGACATGCATAAGACAATTAAATTCGATCTTGTGGGGCAAGCACATTACAAAGAGAACCAAACATGCATATACAAATCAATAATACAAAGCATAATGACATACGGGTCAGAAACATGGACGATCAACAAAAGAAATAAATCTAAAATTAACACGGAAGAGATGGAGTAATGGAGAAGATGTTGTAGAGTGACACGTATGGAGAGAATAACAAATGAAGAAATAAGAAGCAGAATGAATATCAAAGAGAACGCAATAAACACCATTGAAGAAAAACGATTAAAATGGTATGGACACATAAAACGAAGCGAAGATAATAGGTGGATAAAGAAAATAACGGAGTGGAGCCCTAAAGGAAGAAGAAAAAGAGGAAGACCCAGACGATCGTGGAGAGACGATGTGGACGAGGCTATAGAGGACAGGGTCTAACAGATGGAGACTGGGAAGATAGAAAGGGATGGAATCAAAGGCTGAGAGAAGGAAGACTGTAGAAAATCCTTGATATATATATATATATATATATATATATATATATATATATATATATATATATATATATATATATATATATCATCGATGAAATCAGGAAAAAACAACCGAAAAAGTCGCATCATTTTTCATCATAACAATTCATTTTACACAGCA
>JAHKBH010003693.1:0-17714 GCA_019049505.1 Pachyrhynchus sulphureomaculatus
AAATTCTAAATTATTCGAAGAAATGAAATAAATTGGGTACTCCTGGCCGTCATATTGTGTGATCAACACCCGAGAAACCCCTTAATAGCCAATTTCAAAATATTTAACGGTATACAGAAACGTTAATTTAATCATCAATGAAGTTGGATGCATGATTCCCACTACAACTGGAGGGGTTAAACCAGCCATTTTATTTTAAATATTTCTACTATCTATCTACTAACATACTATCTTTATAGAATTTCCCGTTCTTTTCACGTGGTACTATTAGTTTTTCGATATCTTTTCATTTTTTGAGACATTTGCAAAAAAACCGAATTTTTCATTCTATTTTATAGGTTTAGCGTACACTTTAGAGTATCAACTTTTTTTTTATCGTATTCTACGTCCAAAAAAACTACCTGTATGCCAACAAGCAGCCTGTTAACATTTTAATGAAGCTTTCCGTCAAAATTTGCCTCTGACCACTGGGCTATAATAGCCGTAATTGATTTCGGGGCTATATTCAATTTAATCTTCTAATTGTCAATTAGATAAGTGTTAAGTTAGACTCTTCTGTGAATCAGGCATTTCTTAACAAGATGTCAAAACCATTTGCGATTATATCAAATAAACACTCAACTATTTTCGCGCGAATGATGCTCGGTGTAATTTTGCATAACCAACGTATCTCGCAATAATTTTTTTTATCTATAGTGCGAGAAATAACATAACAAATTTGCAACTCATTTTTAGACAACATACTTTATTAATAATCTTTCTGTTGTTTATTTATTGTTAGGCAAGTACTTGTTATAAATACTCGCTCTGTTTTTTATTCATTCGTTAACAGCCACGGGAGTGATAACCTATTACTATTATTCCAAAAAGGTATGTCCTACATGGCATAGCATGTGCCCCTAGCTCACACAGGCTGCTACGTGGTATTCATAAATAGTGATTGTCACGCCTCATATCCGTTGAATTAGTGATCGTTGACCAAATAATTTGCAGCAATTTAAGGAAATCAAAAAAAAAAAATAATAATAATTATACAGGGTGTCCCAAAGAGTTTTATAGAAATGGAGAAAAAGTTTATCTCACATATTCCCCCATCACAGGGGGAAATCCATAATCAAGCATCAAAAGTTTAAAATATTTGATGGTATACAGGGAGAATAGAAAATAATAATTTATAAAGAAGAATAAAGTGTGTTTAAATTTAAATACAGAACAAAAATGTTAATTTAAAATGTTAATAGGAACTAAAAAAATTATGCTCACATTTAGGGTTGTGGCCCCCCTTCTTAGTTAGAAATTCAAAAAAAACTACAGTAAAACACGTCAGTAATTGTTGCTGAAAATAAATTAACACATCTTTAACATATTTTTTAGTTTCTATTAACATTTTCAATTAATATTTTGCTTTGTATTTAAATTTAGACACATTTTACTCTTCATTATAAGTCATTATTTTTTTTCCCCTGTATACCATCAAATATTTTAAACTTTTGATGCTTGATTATGGATTTCCATGTGATGCAGAACTTTTTATAAAGAAGAATTTTTTTTTGTAATATGTAAGATAAACTTTTTCTCCATTTGTATAAAACTTTTTGGGACACATTGTATAAAGAAAGAAAAAACATACTATTATATAAAGAAAGGAAAACATACTTTGAAATATTAAAGTATGGAGCTGATAAGGCAATAAAACGGGTGAATGCATAATTAAACGCTGGGCCTTTAACTCTCTTAGTCTATTACGTCTAACACGTAGGCTGAAAAGTTTTTGGTCTGACACATAGATGTCGCCCTTTCGAAAAAATCCATAATTTTTTGGATACCAACCTTCAAACGTGTCAAAATTCCATGATATTTCGACGATTAGTTTACAAGTTACAGTGGTTTTTAGTGACGCTACTTTTGATATTTTCAAAACAATGGAAAAAATCGAATTTCGTGTGTTGATTAAACACTATTTTTTGATGGGAAAAAATACCGTTTAAGCAAAGTAATGGCTTGATAAGTGTCACGAGGACTCTGTTCTTGGAAAAAAATTACTCATCATTTAGTGGTATGGTGAATTTAAACGAGGTCGTACAGACATAAATGATGCTGAACGCTCTGGACGCCCAAATGAGGTGGTTACATCGGAAAATATCAAAAATATTCATAAAATTGTTCTAGATGACCGTAAACTGAAATCACGTGATATAGTTGCCACTCTAAAGATATCAAAAGAACGTGTTGGTCATATTTTGCATGAATATTTTTGCATAAGAAAGCTCTGTTGGAAATAAGTACCGCGTTTGCTTACAATGGACCAAAAACAACGTGTTGATGATCCTGAGCGTTGTTTGGACCTGTGTAATAAAAAGGATTTTTTTTTATGCGACATGTTACAATGGATGAAATGTGGATCCATCACTACACACCGGAATTAAATGGGCAGTCAGCTGAGTGGACAGCAGCCGAGTGAACGACGCCCGAAGCGACCAAATACGCAACAGTCGGCTGGGAAGGTTTCGGCCTCTGTATTTTGGGATGCGCATGGAATATTCATAGAATCGACTTCGAATTTTCATCGACTATGTTGAGAAGGGACAAACCAACAATAGCGAATATTATATAAAGTTATTGGTGCATTTGAAAGCAGAAATCGCAAAGAAACGGCCCCAAATGAACGCGAAAGTGCTCTTAAATCAAGACAATGCATCGTGTCACAAGTCAATGGTTAGGATGGCAAAATTGTATGAATTGAGGCTCAAATTGCTTCCTCACCTACCGTATTCTCCAGATTTTCCTCCAGCGACTATTCTCTATTCGCATATATCAAAAAAATGCTCGCGAGAGAGAGATTTGGCTCCAATGAAGAAGTTATCGCTGAAACTGAGGTCTATTTTGAAGGTAAAAAATAACCGGTCGAGTGCAAGTTGAACGTGCACAATTAGTGTTCCGTACGTTGATTGCTTTTAAAATAAAAAAAAATTGTTATGGTGGTATAAAAATGATCAGTGACTTCACAGAACACACCCAAATGAGTTTTCAACAAAGTTTGTTTCCAATCGTTACTGAAACCTGATGACCTTGAAGTTTTTGTTTTTTTTATATACCAGATAAATTATTAAGGTAATGCACTCGTGATAATTTTCGATCAATCTACACCTCGTGGAGAATATTCCAGAATTTTTTCAAAATTTTTCGATCAGTACTTTTCGAGATAAGGTGGGGGGACAGCGATTTTCCACTATTTTTTAAAAATAATACAAAGAAAAGTGTGCGCAAGTATTACATTATATATATATTTTTTGCTCATGTTTTCACAAGCTTTCATTTGACACTACACTCGATGACCTAGTAAAAAACTTTTTTTCTCTTTCGATTTCACGCCCCAAAACTAACCCCTTAAGTCAAAATTTAACTTTCAAAACTACAGAGGTCTGATGAGGCCATCAATTCCTATAATATTACCAAATTTCAACTTTCTATGACAAATAGTTTCGCAGAAAATCGGGTGTGACAGACAGACAGACAGACAGACAGACAGACGGACAGACAAACATCTTATAAATGTTCCGTACGGAACACTAACAAATCCTTCTGCAAGAAAGGTATAGAAATGTTAGAAAAGCGTTGGATTGATGGGATCGCTCTTCAAGGAAAACTATGTTGGTGAATAAAGTCGAATTTTGCGAAAAAAAAAAATGTGTTTTAAGTAGCTAGACCAAAAACTTTTCAGCCTGCGTGTTATATGTATTAAATCACTACTAAGATGCTAAAGCTAATATTTCATTAGTCAAAATTAACCCCTTATGAGCGTAGCGCAAAGCTTCAATCGTCCTTCGATGCACAACCCAATCTCTTATTTCATATAGTATTTTTCAGTGTTCCGTATGGAAACACTTATAAGATCACTTCGATATCTGTCCGTCCGTCCGTCTGTCTGTCATACCCGATTTTTTCCGAAACTGTTTGACATAAAAAGTTGTTGTGTGTGTTGTATTATTTTTAAAAAATCGCGAAAAATCGCTGTCCCAACCCTTATATCGGAAAGTACTGATCAAAAATTTTGAAAAAATTCTCCATAGGGTGTGGTCCTGACCGAAAATTATCACGAATGCATTACCTTCAATAATTTATTTGATCTATAAAACAAACAAAAATTTCATGGTCATCTGTTTTCAGTGAAAATCGGAAAAAAACTTTGTTGAAAATTTATTGGGGGTATATTTTGTAAAGTTATTGATCATCTTATATCAAAGACCGTGTCTATGAAATTTAAGACAAAAATGCGCATACCAAAAAAACTTAAATATTGTATTTAATAATATGAATTTGCCTGTTAGCCATAGTTCAAAGTTTTTAGGAATCATAATAGATTCTAACCTCGAATAGAGTTTGTACATAGATGACGTTTGCTCAAGACTAAATAAATGTTTTTTCATGATAAAATCTTTAAAAAACTCATTACGTATTTCCAATCTCATAACCGTCTATTACGCTAATGCGTACCCAGCCATGTCCTATGGTCTGGCGGTTTGAGGAAGTGCGCAGGAACTGGACAGAGTGCTGGTAATGCAAAAACGAATCATGAGACTAATGTTTAGTATGCCATATAACGCATTCTGTAGGGAAGTCTTTAAGAATAGAAAAATATTAACAGTTACAAGTATTTATATATGTAAACTCTTAATGTATATCTATCCAAATCAAGATAGCTTCATGTCGCATAGATCTTTTCATCGTTATCCGACTCGAAACAGAGAAAATTTTTATATTGAAAAAAACACAATCATGAATATGTTAAAAAAACTAGTCATTACTTAGGTTGCAGACTGTTTAACTTACTGCCGGAAAATGTAAAAAGGATTAAATCTATGGCACGTTTTAAAAAACAAATAAAAACTATACTATTAAGTAAAACTTTTTATTCTGTAACTGAATTTGAAAGTTATCTGCTGGGCAGAGTGTGAATGTTATTCTTTATAACATCCTTACTTAATTAAAGCATCTTCAGTATATATTTTGTTTGTTATAAATTTGCTGGTTATAAATATGTATGTTATGTTTTTTGTTATATCTTGAATTTACTGTGTATTAACGTGTTTAATAGTAAGATTTCTTTTTTTTTTCTATATATTATTTTTGATTTGATATTACCTAAGATGGGATCATACATCCCTTTGATGACATGTCTTATCTACAACTTTTGTAGCTGAAAAAGATGAATAAATTGTCTATTGTCTATACCTCCATCACAATTTTTTTTATTTTAAAAGCATACGGAAAACTAATTGCGCACGTCAAACTTGCATTTGACCGGTTATTTACTTAAAAATAATTTAAATCCGGCCCTGTCCAATGTTTTCAAGGAGAACAAAATTGTGGGAAATGCGCAAACTTAGTATCGCTACAAAAAGCTGCATGCCGGGGTCAAAATTGTAGCTTCGCGTTAAGCGGCCTATAGACGGTTAATATTATTGCGTTATAATTGGGTTTGTGCAATATAATTGAACGTGTGTAGACAGTATTGAAAGGTTGTGCAATAGATTGTACGAAATTAAAATTTGTTGAAATATATTGCGCAACCTGGAAAATACTGTGACCTCTGTGGGCAGGATTCTGCAATATACCGTCAGTCGGTATCAACAGGTGGTAGCCAACGCGTCGTGATGGCGGATAAAAAATGGATAAACAGTTCATTTCGGAATTTATCGAAGTTTACCTTCGACTTCCGGCTATATGGAATGTTAAAAAAGGTGAGCAATATGACGTGCTGGTAAAGAAATATCGCGAAAAAATACCCGGATGCCGAGAAGCAAGACGTTGTCAAAAAAGTAAATTCTTTGCGGACAAATTTCCGGAAGGCTCACATCAATTAAACAACAGAGTTCAGTGTCACTCAACATGACTTCACTTCACAATACCGGCGGGGACTGACAATATTGCCAAGCACATTGTACGTCTGTACTGGTGATTGCGCAAAATATTGCACAACCATCAATATCGCCTCCATATGATTCTATTTATTGTACAAACCCAATTATTGTGCAACAATATTGAACGTCTATGGGCAGCTGTCAAAATATTGTGCAATCCATATTGCATAATAATATTGACCGTGTATGGGCCGCTTGAGGAATATCTTGCATCTATAATATATATAAAATGCAACGTCTCTCTGTCTGTCTGTCTGTCTGTCTGTCCGTTAGTGCGCTTATCACTGGAGAACCACTTATCCGATTTAAATACTTTTTTTTTTAAACATACATATGTTCTCTGGCCAGGTTATAGGCTATACTTTATTACGATGGGTAGCATAAAGAATGAGCAGTGACGTCAAATAGTGAATGAAGTCGGAAAAAAAGTTTGCCGCTAGCGCGTTCCCTTGAAAAACACAGCCTAAACCATTGAATATGGAACAATATTATGTAGCAGAGAATATCTATAATCTATAATATATAAATGGAATGTATCTCTGTCTGTCTGTCTGTCCGTTAGTGCGCTTATCCCTCGAGAACCACTTATCCGATTTACGTGACTTTTTAAATTCAAACATATGTTCTCTGACCAGGTTATAGATATATGTTTTATTACATATATAATATATATAAAATGCAACGTATCTCTGTCTGTCTGTGTATCTGTCTGTCCGTTAGTGCGCTTATCACTGGAGAACCACTTATCCGATTTACGTGCTTTTTTTAAACATGCTAACCCATTAAATATGAAACAATATCATGTAGCAAAGAATATCTATAATATATATAAAATACAACGTCTCTCTGTCTGTCTGTCTGTGCGTTAGTGCGCTTATCACTCGAGAACCACTTATTCGATTTACGTGCTTTTTTTTAAACATACATATGTTCTCTGGCCAAGTTGTAGGATATATTTTATTACGTTAGGTGACATAAGGAATAAGCAGTGACAATAATAGTGAATCAGGTCGGAGAAAAGTTTGCTGCTAGCGCGTTCTCTTGCAATACACTGCCTAAAGCATTAAATATGGAACAATATCATGTAGCAAAGAATATAATATATATATGAAATGCAACATCTCTCTGTCTGTCTGTCTGTCCGTTAGTGCGCTTATCACTCGAGAACCACTTATCCGATTTGCGTGTTTTTTTTTTTAATTTATACATTTGTTCTCTGCCCAGGTTATCTATAATCTTCTATCTAGAATATAAATAAAATGCAACGTCTCTCTGTCTGTCTGTCTGCCTGTCTCTCTGCCTGTCTGTCTGTCTGTCCGTTAGTGCGCTTATCACTTGAGAACCACTTATCCGATTTACGTGTTTATATAAATTTATACATATGTTCTATATAATTCAATATAAGCCTATATAATGGGAGATAAGATGAGATAATGAGAGATGAGAGATAAGGAGAAATAATGGGAGATAAGTCGAGATAAGCCTCGATAATGGGAGATAAGGTGAGATAATGGGAGATAAGTATAAATAATGTGAGATAAGGAGAAATAATGGGAGATAAGCAGAGATAAGTCTAGATAATGGTAGTTATGGCGAGATAATAGGAGATAAGGAGAAATAATGGGAGATAAGGAGGAATATTGCGAGATAAGTCGAAATAAGCCTAGATAAGTCGAGATAAGCCTAGATAATGGGAGATAATGGGAGATAGGGAGAAATAATGGGAGATAAGGAGAAATAATAGAAGATGAGCAGAGATAAGCCTAGATAATGGAAATTATGTAGAGATAATGGAACATAAGGAGAAATATTGGGAGATAAGGAGAAATATTGGGAGATAAGGGAAAATAATGGGAGATATTTTATTACGTTGGGTAACATAAGGAATAAGCAGTGACGATAGTAGTGAATCAAGTCCACACGAGCGGAGCTGCGGGCCCGGCTAGTACATAATATATATGGTTAGAATGTGGTATAGAGCGTCTTGGGAAAATCTGGATTCAGTAGGGGCGCAGAATCGTTATAGAATTTTGTATGAAAATATTAAATGTAGTTATTATCATTTCTTTAAAACTTCTTTAACAGTTTATATAGGATATATATTTATATAGGATATTAAAGTTTATATGTTGTATATATACAGTGTGACTTATTTTTAGGTTTGTTCATGTTATATTTGCAAAATAATATAATACGAAATAATAAAAAAAATAAGCTTCTGTGGAAGGACCAGATCGCAGCCACCACCAGTAAGGCCAACCATCTCCAGTAAATTATCAATAAGGAATAAATTGACAATTTACAAAGCAATCATCACCTACTCCGGTCCGGCATGGGGCCAAATGTTATGTTCCCTCAGATCTACCCTCAAGACAGTTCAAAACAAAGACCTCTGCATCATCGTTAACGCCCCATGGTTCGTCCGTATTACCTAAATTCATCGTGACCTTCAGATGCCAACAATTGGGGAATTCACGAACTCAGGTTCCTGGGTAAAGCTACCACAACCTCAACCTCACAGTCAAAAATTTTTACGGGCCTCCGACCAACGACAGGATTCGTTATCCAAGACTATCAAACCCTCTCTCCTAGTGTTAATATTAACTTATTAATAATTCATGAAACACTATCACTTCACTCTATGGATGGCCGGGTCTCCGAAGACCGTTTTGTGAAGTAAAACTCTTGTAACTAACCACTTTTGTGTAAATGACACAAATTTCAGATTTATTGACATTTAATAATATTGTCTAACTTTATTTACCTCAGATTGCGTTAATTATCGTTCCGGACGGGTGGGCCTCTCAGGCCCATCTATATAAAAATCATATTACACATCTCAGGGAGAGGCGCCAGTTAGCAGACAATACATAATTCCACTCTCTTTTACGATACCAGGGGAATTTTAATTGTCTGTAGGGATGGGTGGTGGGGGCAGACTACGTTCTTATGGAAAACAATTCACTATATACGTATATACGTTTATAAATTAGTTCAACTGTAATGTTCGAATAAAGCTGTGTTTGTTCTTACAGAATGCTAAGTGAAAGAAGGCTAACTATTGCTGAAATAAAACCCGGTGGGCTGAGAGACTCTATCAGTCGGTGGCAGACAGCTTTTTATTATTTTTTTGGCAATCCCTTTTGAAAAAATATGCCACTGGAGTAATAAAGAAGCGCGACTGGTAAATAAAAATAGATGGAAAGAATTAAACGTTGGAGAACTAAAAAAATATATATGTTTACTTATTTTGATGGGGGTCTACAAATCAAAAACCGGTCAAGTGCAATCTGAACGTTGATTGCTTTTAAAATAAAAAATTTTGTTACGGAGGTATAAAATGACCAGTGACTTTACAAAACACACCCCAAATAAGTTTTCAAGAAAGTTTGTTTCCAATCTTTACTGAAAACTGATGACCTTGAAATTTCTGTTTTTTTATATGGTATACCAGATTAATTATTATCGTGATAATTTTCGTTTAATTTACACCCCGTGGAGAATATTCTAGAATTTTTTCAACGTTATTTGACAAGTACTTTTCGAGATAAGGCGGGTGGACGGCGATTTTTTTAAAAATAATACAAAGAAAAGTGCCCGCAAGTACTATATTATATATATATATATATATATATATATATATATATATATATATATATATATATATATATACAGTAATACCCCGCTTTACGCGAGGGATACGTTCCGAAAAAAATCGCGTTAACTGAAATTCGCGTATATCGAGGTTTATGATTAAACATAGTCAAAATTTAATACAAAAAAATACAAATCATTTTAATCAATCACTTTAATTCTAAGAACACTTTATGCAATACATACTCTTATTTTTTACGGAAAAATACATCTATTGTCTTTTGGGTAACGTTTTGTTTACGTTCTTGTAAAATACGTTCATAACACCCAACACTGTTTTTAATTGTTTGACACACGGTCAAGACACGGTCATCATTATTGTCTATACTCTGCAATATGTCCAAACCTGAATAAATTTTTGAAAGTGCATTTTGTATTTCCCCTGAAGATAAAACTTTCTCTTCTACTTGTTCTTCCTCATCGTAGATAGGATTATTCTGTAACTCGATCAGATCTTCATTGCTAATAGGATCGTCGTGCGTTGCTACAAGTTCTACGAGATCTTCTACCGTGACATCTTCAAGTTCAGACCCCTCAATCATTGCAGCAATGTCTTCAAGCACTTGTCTCTGCATCTGGACAATTCTTCTAGGTGCTTCCACTACATCTGGCCAAAGATTACGCCACACCCCATTCATACAACTCATTTTAACTTCCTTCCAAGCCTCTTCTATGTTGTGAATAGACTTCATAATGTTGTATGACTTCCACCACTCTCGCATAGACTGTCTTCCTTCCCCGTCAGTTTCATGAATTAGTTGGCTAAAAGTGCGGCGATGGTAATAAGCTTTGAAGTTTGCTATTGCTCCCTGGTCCATAGGTTGTAATATTGACGTAGTGTTTGGTGGAAGGAACTTTACGTACACTTTTAAGTCTCTGGGCGTATCAAGTGAGGTTGGATGTCCTGGGGCATTGTCTAAGAGTAATATAACTTTAGGTTCAAGCCCATTTCTGTCACAGTATGATTTGACTGATGGGCAAAAACTATTAGAATACCATTCTTGAAAAATTTCCCGTGTAACCCACGCCTTTCTGTTTGATCGCCACACAACTGGTAGACTTGTCTTGTCTGTGCCTCGCATTGCACGGGGTGTTTCTGAATGGTACACTAGTAAAGGTTTCAGTTTGAAATCACCAGTGGCATTACCACCCAGCAGAAGTGTTAGTCGATCTTTCGCAGCTTTGAAACCACTGGCTTGACGTTCTTCCTTAGAAATGAATGTTCGAGATGGCATTTTTTTCCAGTAAAGTGCGGTCTCATCAACATTGAAGATGAGACAAGCAGGAATTTTCTCTCGTCTAACGAAGTCTTGAAACTTGTCTGGAAACTCAGCTGCAGCTTGAATGTCCGCGCTGGCCGCCTCGCCTGTTATGTGGATATTGTGAAGATTAGAACGCTGCTTGAACCGATGGAACCAGCCTCTGCTGGCAGCAAAAGTCGGAGTGGCACTCCCTTCTCCTTCTTTTGTTTTCAGCATCTCATACAAAGATTTTGCTTTTGTGCATATGAGATCTTGACTTAGTGGTGTGTTCTTCTTATTCAAATCTTCGATCCAGACTGACAGTAATTTCTCCATTCTTTCTAAGATAGATGATCTCGAACGAGAAAGTTTTGTTGCACTTATAGGTGTTGAACCTTCGCTGGAGATTTTAATTTTTTCCCGATTTTTATAAATCGTTCTCACAGTCGATTCTGAGAGTCCAAAATCTCTCCCAACAATTGTTGCTTTGCCTCCATTTTCCATTCTTCTTAACACTTTCATCTTCAATTCCAAAGTGACGCTTTTACGCTCTTTTTTCTTTACAGGCGGCATTTTTAACGTAGGGTTAAATTATGTATGTATGTATCTCCAATAAATATTAAAACAAAACTGCCAGCCGACCGAACTAACATTACGGAACAAATGAACACACGAAACGAACGAGGAAATCCCCATAGAACAAAGTCGAAGGACAGGGAATTCCCAATTCTTCAAAGAGAATATTCAGAGAAAGCGGGGATCCCCCCGCGACCATAGAGAAGTTAATGACTACATGAGCGCGAAATTTGAAATTCGCGTTATAGTGAAACCGCGCGTAACGGGGTCGCGCTAAGCGGGGTATTACTGTATATATATGTATATATATATATATATATATATATATATATATATATATATATATATATATATATATATACATATACATAGCTTTCATTTGACACCACACTTGATGACCTAGTAAATTTTTTTTTTCACTGCCGATTTCACCCCCCCAAAACTAACACCTTAAGTCAAAATTTAACTTTCAAAACTACATGGCTCTGATGAGTCCATCAATTCCTATATTATTACCAAATTTCAACTTTCTACAACAAATAGTTTTGGAGAAAATCGGGTGTGTCAGACTGACAGACGGACAGACACCAAAGTCATTTTATAAGTGTTCCGCACGGAACACTAAAAATGAAGATATTAGTACGATGTTTAGTCGACAAGATGGTCGCCCAATTTATTGTTCAAGGATATTTCACGCGTTATGAGGTTTGACAATGCAGAAAAAAAGAGAACTCCTGATAAGGGTGCAGCCTATCCGTAAAGCTTGTGAATGTTAGAACTCTTACTTGAGAGAGGCTTATGTTCCTGGATGGTCTCTGACGGTGGATGAGAAGTTGGTAACGTTCCGTGGCCGTTGTCCATTTTGCCAGTACATACTATAAAAAGCTGGTAAATATGACATTCAGTTTTGGATGATATGTGATTCTTTTACAGACTACGTTTGGAAACTTCAGGTTTACAAAGGAAAAGGATATGGTTCAAGGTAAATTATAAAAAGTGGAGAAAATATTACCTTTGACAATTTTTTCACCAGTTTTTCACTGGTAGAAGAACTTCTAAAAATGAATCTGAGATTAATGGGTACCATTTGAAAAAACAAACGTAAACTCCCACTAGCATTTACCGCTACAAAAGATCGTACAGTTATTTTTCACTATTTGGATTTGAAACGATGCTATGATTGTTTCTTATTGCCCAAAATGGAACAAGTTGTTAGTTTTATGTGTACTATGCACGACCAAAATAGTGTTGACAAAAAAATAATTATAAACCAGACATAATCACTACCTACAATGAAACTAAAGCAGAAGTGGACAAAGCGAACCAAATGTTACGACATTTTTCGGTAAAAACAAAAAGTCGTCGGTGGCCGACGATCGTATTTTCAAACATGATTGATATACGTGCACTAACGCTTTTATAGTGTTTATATTTAGTCGTCACAAATGTGGCGGTAGAAGTGGAATGAGAAAGAAGTTTTTGTTAGCCCTTGGAAAATAATTGGGGGGAATAGGTCAAGAATTCTCAGAGCAAGCAACAACGGAAGAAACTGGCTATTCAGGCAAAGCAAAAAGAAGAAGGTGCCACATTTGTCCCAGCAAAAAAAAAACAGAAAATCAAAATGTGTGTGTACAAAATGTAGTAAGAACGAAGAGAAGAAAAACATAGTTATCTTGTGTGCACTAAATGTAAATAAAATTTTTGTAAATAAGTACAAAATATTTAATATTTTAAAAATGTGAATATAAATAAATAATGCTTTTTTAATAAATTCTGTGAATATTATTTTTAATCCTAAAAAAAATTGTGTGTTTGCGACTAAACCACTGAACGGCCCTCAGAGGCCCGATCCGTTGTTAAGAGAATATGAATGGGCAAGTCCGAGTGTTAAGTCTCAGATATCTTAAATTTTTGTCTTATTTATGAGGTCAGCTCATGTAATAGTAGTTAAAGGGCATAACCCTACCTAGTTTATTCAATAAACAATAATAAATATATGATGCAAAATTATAAATATAATGGCTCAAGTTATTTTTTTTTCTTTTATTTGCTTTAATTTGTTATTATTATTATTCTTTAATATTAAGTCATAATTATACTCAGTGAAACTCTCAACTTTGAGCTCTCAATGTTTTGTTGTATATGATAATTACTAGGTGTACAAGTATGAAATGCGGGATTTCAGACAATAGATGGTGCACCAATGCAGTTTGTGCTAATAAAAATTTGACACTGCGCCATTTTGTTGTGTCATCAACAAGTGTCAGACGCGCACGAGTGATAAATTGGAAAAGTGTGTGCATAGTGTTGTGTTGTTTGTGTTCAATATGTCGAAATTTATACTGAATAAAGAGCATTCGCGGACAGCATTAATTTTTTGTTTTCATTTGAAGAAAACTGCTGTTGATTCATACCGATTGCTTCGAGAAGCTTATGGTAAACATGCTCCAATGCAAGATATGTGTGAACGATGGTTTGGCGTTTCAAAAGTGGTGACTTCGATGTTACAGACAAGGAACGTGGAAAACCGCCAAAAAAAATACGAAGATGTGGAATTGCAAGCATTGTTGGACAAAGATGATTCGCAAACACAAAAACAACTCGCCGAGCAATTGGACGTTAGTCAACAAGCTGTTTCCAATCGGCTACGAGAGATGGGAAAGATTCAGAAGACCGGTAGATGGTTACCAACCATGAGTTGAACGACAGGCAAATGCAAAGCGCAAAAACACGTGTGAAATTTTGCTCGCTCGGTACAAAAGGAAGTCGTTTTTGCATTGTATAGTTACAGGGGATGAAAAGTGGATTTATTTTGAGAATCCCAAGCGCAAAAAATAATGGGTAGACCCAGGCGCACCATCCACATCGACCGCAAGACAGAATAGCTTTGGCAGAAAGACGATGCCTCTGTGTTTGGTGGGACTGAGGAGCGTGGTCTACTATGAGCTGTTAAAACCTGGGCAAACGGTTAATACTAACGTTACCAACAACAATTGACCGATTTGAACCGTTAGCTGCTTGAAAAAAGGCCAGAATACCGAAAGAGGCAACACAAAGTCATTTTTCTTCATGACAATGCCCCATCACATACGGCAAAACCAGTTCGCGATACATTGGAAGCACTCAGCTGGGAAGTTCTACCCCATGCGGACTACTCACCAGATTTGGCTCCTTCCTATTTCCACTGGTTTGCATCGATGGGTCACGCACTTGCTGAGTTTCGATGAATGGTTCGCAGAAAAAGGGGAAGATTTTTACTGGCGTGGGTATTCACAAATTGCCCGAAAGATGGGAAAAATGTATAACAAGCGATGAAGCATACTTTGAATAAAGCAGTTTTTATCATTCTTCCGAATTTAACATGTTTTTTTTTTAGAAAAAAATCCCGCATTTCATACTTGTACACCTGGTAAATTAATACTAATTGAGGACCATTTAAATATAAACCAAAGTAAATTACCATTATGCCAACTAAGCCATGTATTCATCCAACTTTTTTCAGGCTTATTATTTCCTGCAGGCGCAATGTCTTTATATTTAACATATAATCCAAGGAATGCACCAACTAACAGCACTAACACAGCACAATTTTGTTTTAGCACTCATTCTTAGCATAAAAATTTTACATATAACACAAACAATTAAACTTAATTGTAATAATTTAGTCCACTAAGTAATTTCTAAAAACAACTTGCCGAGCATTCATATATACATATATTAAATGAAAATTACTCACTTTTATTAGTTTTAGAAGATAAACTTTCTAAAATTTTACGGATATTAATTGATTATATATAGATATAAACGTCATTTTCGTCAACTAATGTAGAAAGTACACGTATCTTTGTAAATATTTCATGTTTTCATGGAACTCATAGAATGCTCATGTATGTTAGCACGTAGACTGTGCTGTATTCAAACTGGTTCGCGCGGCTTAATTGGATAGGTAATAAAGGTAACGGTATTTTCTGCCCATTGTCTTTCTTACACGCTGTAAGTCGTACACCCTACTGTGATGCATTGGGGTGTAGACTAGGAGCTAAAAGGCTATATGAATTAATTTAGTAAATTAATTTGAAAAAAAATAGTTACGTTTACGGTACAGAGAATTAGCTTTTTCGTTTTCGCTGCTAATGGGAAGTACTGTATTTATAAAAAAAATAAAAAGATCACGAGTTTTTTCATTTCGGTTTGTCCGTCGATCTGAAAATGAGATATTGATTTCAAATTTGGTACACAATCTTGATATTTGAGCGATATTACTTTTAACAAAGTGTTGTTCCTGTTCTTTAATCGAAGTAATGGAAAAATTTCAAGCCTATTAACTTATAGTTAAACATATAAAAGTTTAAACGATGCACATAGGAGTATTTCAGCGTTTTATGTGGCCCAAGATGATTTTTTTATTTTTAGATATTTTAAATCGGGTTTTTTATTTCTAGCAGGGAAAGTTTTTTGGAGTGCATATTTTGAAGAAAAATACATTTTAAAACATAAAAAACAACTTGTTAACTTAAATAAAAACTTACAAAAATAATTATTTATGATGAAGAATCTCACGTCTCTTCGTCCGCGGCTGAGCATGCCTTTTCCATTACTGTTGTACCGTGAATTAATATTTTGTGCATCCTAGGAGTCATGAGATGCCAGGAATACAACTGCACATAAATTTTGGCGATCTCGTAGTATGTAAATTTTTTTCCAGTCGACTTTATGACCACTCAATATTACTTTCAAAATCACTTTTAAGCGATTTATGAGGTTGAAGTCGACACCGGTAATTTCAGCGGCCACCACTATCATTGGGGTTACCAAATCCAACTTTTGGCATATCTATGATTAAGCCTGTTTGCTCTCTGAATTTTGCCTGTATTTCTGCCTTTTTTTACTTGACAATTTCTTTGTCCATGTACGATCTTAGCTGCCATTTTTTCACAGGAAGCTTGTATGACAAATGCAGAATACTTTCGAATATTCCGATCCTCAGACAGGCTAAGGTGTAATGCATCTGTGTAGAAGTTATTTTTTACATTGAGGTCATTAAACTACTTTGAAGTAGCAGCATTGCACACTTTTGAGAGATGGCTCCTAGTACGAATTCGCTGTTTACCAAAGCGTTTATTGCATTCTATATGTAAGTAATTTCAGAATTTGTAATTTCCACTGTATCAAGTGGGAGTAGAACAAAGCAACTTTGAAAAATGTTGCTGTCAATCGCATCTTTTTCTTGCATTTTTTGCTTAAATTGTGCTTGTTGCTATTTCGACACATCCTCGTTTCGAAATGAATGTCAATGATCGACGCTCTTCTAGATTTAATTCTTTTAGTACATCGTCCAAATATGTGGCTAAACGTTTATCCTTGTGATCCAATAAATGTTGTAAGTTAATTTCAGCACATGTTTCAGTTAGCCGATAAGCCTCTTTCGCCGGATAACAAGTTGTTTTTCCTTGCTGTAACACGATGTAACTCGGATAATACTTCTTGTTATTATCCCTTATTATTTCATACTGTCTACTTGAGAGATCAGCTTCTACAACAATTAAGAGGGCGGCTATTGAATTTAGTTGTGACCGTTTTTCATGCTGCTTTGATATTTTGTATGCTTTCTGCTATGCTTGGGCTGTCTGAGGAGAGTTAGTTATATCTTTTAGAATACTGGATGCAATTTTCTCTCCAAAACTTTGAACGGATGTTTGAGTATCACGCATTATTTCTTCTTTGGCTACAGCACTGCGTATTCCTCTGTTTTTCTACGTTTACTCCTCACACTTGATCCATCAAATGACTGTTGGTCGATTAGAAGAACGGCGTTTTACCCTGGATATTTGAAATGTTCCTTGTAACCAATTTTTAAGAAATATTTCTGTTTTTTTATGCACTTCTGTCCACTTTTTCTCAAATTGTTTCTTATCACTCGAGAACCACTTATCCGATTTACGTGCTTTTTTTTTTAAAACATATGTTCTCTGGCCAGATTATAGGATATATTTTATTACGTTAGGTAACATAAGGAATAAGCAGTGCAGCGATAATAGTGAGTTCAAGTCGGAAAAAAGTTTACCGCTAGCACGTTCCCTTGCAATACACTGCCTAAACCACTAAATATAGACCAATAGCACGTAGCAAAGAATATATCTGCTTATGACTCGAAAACTACTTATCGGATTTACGTGTTTTTTTTTTTAATTCATACATTTGTTCTCTGATCAGGTTATCTATAATCTTCTATATTATATATAAAATGCAACGTCTCTTTGTCTGTCTATCCGTTAGTGCGCTTATCACTCGACAACCCCTTATCCGAATTACGTGTTTTTTT